>BLKR01003525.1:0-141668 GCA_011170035.1 Teleogryllus occipitalis | reverse complement strand
TATTATTTTAGGTTGACAGCAATTGGAATTGATAATTTGGTGGTGATAATGTTTCAGTTACTTCTTGAGTATCTGTATGGGAGTTGTATGGGTGAGGTTCTGGCTAGACGATGGATATCTGCACTATTGTCAAGGAGGTTGAGGGCTAAGTGATTTGGATGGTTTTCAAGACGCTGGAGATAGTTTGAGCTGATTGATTCTATTCTTTCTAAGACAGTGGGCATTTTTAAGTCTTTGTGTAATGCTGCGTTTGTGATGAACCAAGGCGCTGCTGCGATAATTCTTAAGGTCTTGGACTGAAATCTCTGGATAATAGAGAGATTACTCTTGCTTGCTGTGCCCCAGATTTGGATGCCATAGGTCCATATTGGAATTATTATGGATTTATAAAGCAATAGTTTATTTTCCAGTGATAGTTTTGAGTGGTATCCTAGTATCCAGTATAGTTTTCTTACTTGAAGTTGTAGGTGCTTTTTCTTGGCTAAAATGTGATTTTTCCATGTTAAACGTTTGTCTAGATGTATCCCTAAGTATTTTACACTTTCGATTTGTAATATTGGATTATTGTTGATGTGGACAGTAGGACATTTGTTTCTTCTCAGGGTAAAAGTTATATGAACTGATTTGTTTTCATTGATTTTTATTTTCCATTTCTTGGCCCATTTTTCAATCATTGTAAGATGTTCTTGTAAATGTCTTGATGCGACATTTGGGTCGTCATCCGAAGCTAGTATGGCTGTATCATCTGCAAAAGTGGCTATGGTTGTTCTATCTGTTTCTGGTATATCTGTCGTGTAGAGTTGGTACAGAATGGGGCCAAGAACACTACCTTGTGGTACTCCGGCCTTGATTGGATGGAATTCAGATAATTCATTTTGAAATTTGATTTGGAAAGTGCGGTGGGATAGATAAGAACTGAAAATATTGATGAAGGGATATGGTAGAAAATGTTTGAGTTTAAATAGGAGTCCATCGTGCCAGACTTTGTCAAACGCTTGGGCGATGTCTAGAAAGGCGGCTGAACAATATTTCTTTTCTTGGAAACAATTCTCAATGTAGCTGGTGATTCTATTAACTTGTTCGATGGTAGAATGCTGCTGTCTAAAGCCAAATTGATGGTCAGGGACTAGGTTATTGGTTGCTATGTGTGGACGTAGTCTTGATAGAAGAAGTTTCTCAAACACTTTGGATAGGATTGGAA
The DNA here is from genome assembly GCA_011170035.1 of Teleogryllus occipitalis. NCBI lineage: Eukaryota > Metazoa > Arthropoda > Insecta > Orthoptera > Gryllidae > Teleogryllus > Teleogryllus occipitalis. Next base: position 140,467 of record BLKR01003525.1, on the reverse strand, counting down.
GTATACTGATGGGACGGTAAGAGGAGGGTTCATGTGGAGGTTTCCCAGGCTTGAGAAAAACTTGAATTTGGGCTACTTTCCATTGCTCCGGGTAGTGCCCTGTTCTTAGAATACTGTTGAATAGTGCAGTAATTATAGTCTTGGCTTTTCGTGGTAGTTCTTTGAGAAGAGGTGTTGTGATTAGGTCATAGCCAGGAGCTTTTTTGCTTGATAAGGCGTTAATGGTTTTTGTAATTTCTCTGGGAGTAAAATGTGGAATTGGAAGCGTCATTTGGTTTGGGGAGTTCAGGTAATCCCGGATTTGTTGGTCTTGGTTTGTATTTGAAAAGGGATGAGTCTGGAATACATTAGCGAAGAATTTGGCAAAGGTAGATGCTTTCTCTGTGGGGTTTCTCGCCCAGCACATATTTTCATCCCTGATTGGGGGATTTTGTTTGGTCGGTTGTTTTAGCTTCCTGGTGACTTTAAATAGAGAGTAATTAGTATCTTTTGTTGGGGTGAGGCTGGTTATGAAATCTTGAAACCTGTTGCTGTTGAAATCTTTTAGGAGGCACCTTAGCTGCCTAGTTGCTCTGTTGTAGTTGGTACGGTCTGTAGGATATTTTGAAGCTTGCCAGATTCTTCTTAGTCTTCTTTTCTCAGCTATTTTGTTTAAAAGAAATTTTGGGTATTTCATGCTGCTCTGGGTGTAGTGGAGTTGCGGTGTGGCGAACCAAGCTGCTTCTTTAATATTTTGAGTTATATATTCAGTCGCTTCATCTATATGATCTGCTGTTTTTAATGGTAATCGGATGTTTGTTTTCATTGATATCTGGTTTCTGTACGAGGCCCAGTTTGTCTTTCTGTTCGTTAGCGACACGGGAGAGGGGTGAAGGATAATTTTGTTACCAACGGTGATAATTATTGGAGTGTGGTCTGAGGACAGTTCGAGGGAAGATTCAATGATACAGTTAGTGGATGGGATTCCTTTTGTTATGAATATATCAATCAGGTCTGAAATTTTGTTTTGGTCGGTAGGCCAGTAGGTAGGTTCTCCTGTAGAAATGGTTTCTAGCTTTAGAGAAGTAATTGCTTTTTGCAGTTCTCTCCCTCTAGGAGTGATGAGCCTGGATCCCCATTGAGTATGTTTGGCGTTGAAGTCTCCTCCTACCATGAACCTATTTCCTAGAGACTTAAAATAGGTTTCAAATCGTTGCTTATCTATTTTGAATCTGGGAGGGCAGTAGATGGCGCTGATGGTGATTGGTCCATTCCAGTCCGTAATTTGTATAGATGTTGCTTGAATATCTTGGTCAAGTACGGCTTCCTGTTCTTGATGCTTAATGGTGCTTTTTATTAATATTGCTGTGCCACCGTGAGCATTGCCACTAGGATGTTTAGTATCGTATAATGTGAAGTTCTTTAGTTTAAAGTAGCTTCTTTCTGTGAAATGAGTTTCAGAGATGAGTAGAATGTCTATTTTGTTTTCGTTGAGAAATATTTCCATTTCTTGGCGATGATTTGCCAAGCCGTTGGCGTTCCAAGCTGCAATGCGAAGAAATTTAGGCATTGGATAATTTGGAAACAAGCGTCGTTAAGAGGCTAATTAGAGAGTTTATTTGTTGACTTTGTTGCATTAATATGTTTTCAAATCTCTCAAAGGAGTGCTGTATAATGTTCATAATGGAGTGGCTATCGTTATGTTGTTCATTATGTTGTTGTCGTTCTGGTGGCTTTGGTCGCGCAACATCGGCCCATGTTCCTTCATTTACTTTTGGACTTCTTTTGTTTTCTTGGGGATAAGTAGTTGCAATATTGTTGTTTTGTGTCTGCATAGGCATCTCTTGTTGAAATGTTCTGGGTTTACTTGAGTTTTTGTACCCTCTCCTTTTTAGTATTTCTTGATATACTTGGCAACCTTTATAGTTGGCGGGATGATTCCCTTCGCACAGCGCACATGTCGGTTGACTTTGCTTTTCTTTTTGACAGTTTTCTGGATCATGTTCTTTTCCACATTTAACACACCGAAACGGGTATGCACAGTACGACCTGGTATGTTCATATCTCTGGCAATTTTTGCATTGAACTATCTCTCGTTTCAGGCGTGGTGGTTCAATTGCAACAATACAGTTTAGTAGTCGGTTAATTTTGAATACTTCTTTGTTGTTAGATTTGGGCTCAAGGTCTACAAAAAATAGAGGCAGAGGTAACTTCGTCAGCCTATGGCGGACATTTATTATGTTTCTAACTTGATGGTCCTTTTCTAAAAGCGCAGCCTTGATATCTTTTACATCTACCGTATGATGTATGTGCCGCAAGACAACTCTATACGCACGTTCTTGTTTCAACTGGTATGTATAGTATACGTAGTTGTTGTCTGATAAATGTTTAACTATTCCCCTGTAAACATCTGGAGTTTTTGGTGCTATTTTAATTTTGTCGTTTGCCAGAGATTTTATTTCGAAGTCTTCGGTTTTTAAAGCTTCCTTTATAAACTTAATCATGGCTGGAACATTATTTACATTTGGCACAAAAATTGGCGGTACTGTGGTTTTTGGAGGAGTTTCCTTATTGTTTTCTATTACATCTTCTGTATTGAGAGCACTAAATTGATTCTTAGTGGGAACTGTATAAATACTATTATTACTATCGCAAGACGCTGTCTTTTGCCTTACCCTTCTATTTACATCAGGGTCGAGGACGTCTGGGTTCGGTCTTTTTGACCGAGCTGGTGCGTATATTTGCCATGCATTCTGTGTCAGGTTCACGGGATCAGATGAATCAAGATCCATGTTGTGACTACCGCTGCTTGCTGATTCTTCTAATGGCATTTGTTGAAATACGTAGCTTTCCGGGTATTGGTAGCTTTTGCTTTCGCACTACATGCTACCGAGCCTACCCGAATACACTTCTGTAATCACTGAGTTTTATATATAAATTGTCTTTGTAGAACTGAAATTAATAACACCGTTTCACTCCACAAATATAACTGTTCACTTAGAACTACTGCACACAGGTTTATTATCGCTTGACCTCTCCTTATCTTGGCGCGCTCGCAGGCGACAAGGTAAGGCACAACGGAGCTGCGGACACGATCCGCACACCACGGCGGTCGGGCGAGAACTGATAAAAATGTAAACGTCAGTTGTGTTTACCAGTTCTAAAAGTACGCTATAGCAAAACTGTCTCAGAAGTGACTAGTTTTTTATTTCGCAATTTACACATGTTGTATTCTATTTCATACCTGTCATTACTTTTCGTCGGAAGTAGTGCTTTCATGACTTTATCAGCTTCTTTCTAATATTTTATCGGCAATGTGTTCACTACTTTCCATAGGCAAATATTTCTGTAAACAAACACAATGCAACGCTCACTAAGACGGATATTTTTCTGAAACAAAATGACGTCATAAAACACATAACTAGAATTTATAATTGTCACCTTGCCCGTCACCTTGTTGGATGCACTTACGCTCGGAGAATATGTTCCGCAGACGAACAGCTATCCAAATTGTGACCATGTTACTGAGTAACAAATGTATTTTAATAATTAAATTAGTTCAAATAATTAAATTAGTTCAAGTTGTTTGAACTAATTTAATTATTAAAATTTTAAATAATTAAATTAGTTCAAGTTCTTTGAACTAATTTAATTATTAAAATACATTTGTTACTCAGTAACATGGTCACAATTTGGATAGCTGTTCGTCTGCGGAACATATTCTCCGAGCGTAAGTGCATCCAACAAGGTGACGGGCAAGGTGACAATTATATATACATACAAGGAGCGATAATCGCGCTCGTGAAAACTGTTCAAAGGGTTGGTTGTCTCGGTAGCTTAGGGGTTAGAGCAGCTGGGCGTAAACCAGAAGGCCCGGGTTCGAATCCCGGTCGGGGCGACCAATTCTTTGAACTAATTTAATTATTAAAATATAACTGGAATTGTAAAGATTTAAATTATTCTGAAATGGAAACGTAAAAAATATTGGAAGTAACATGTCGATAAAGAGGTATAATTGCACTCGTATATCAGAAAACGTGTTTCTAACGTCGCTCGTTTTCTTGAACTTACCACTCATGCAATTATACCCCTCTTTATCCACGCACTTCATTAATTACTATAATATTTCAACTCACACTTCTGAGTAAATCATTGAAAATGTTTAAAATTGTGTATTAAAAATGCAATCATAACAAATATTTTCAATTATCTTGCAGGAAACTTGCAGGAACTTGCAGGAACTTGCAGGAAAACCAGCTAGGTTTATATTGTATGAACTCAGAGTCATCATAAACCATGGTTACAAAATTTGAAAACCTCATTTTAACACTTCACTTCTCTTATCTTCTTCACTTATCATGATTTCCATTCCAAACGAAATGCAATTAATATGATCTGTCACTGAGATTACTACGCCATCGGTTCGCTGGTCGGTTTTGATCCATAGAGAACCAAAGGGACCTAGAGCCACTTCTTTCACTCGATCTCATTACCTACCCTTCAGAACGTGAGAAAAGTACTAAAAAGAGATTCTCTGGTGAACAGTTCCTCTTCCTAACGTTCATTTTATCTTAATTTTCTCTTCTACGGGACCTCCAAATTCCATTTCTCATTTTAATGCGATCCTTGTGATTCTAGTCATTACTTTCTCTTACTTCGCGTGTTCTAAAAAATGTGCACATCAATTCCTCGTTCTGACCTGACGAAAAGGGATGTCTGAATGCAGAATATTTTCATCGCACCATGACTTGTTTCTAGAGAAATTAATGAATTCTGATGCGGAATGGAGGATAATTTCCTGAGTTGGCCTTCTTTCGCTTAGGCAATCATGAACAGCACGATTTATAATTACCGCTTTCATATACCTTCTGCTGAATATAACCTGATTTTGAGTAGCCAACAAAGTACCTTAAGTTTCTGAAGTATTGACACTACCCTGCAGGTCGACTCCTCTATAGCAGCATGTTCTTGACTATTTGCCTATAGGTGCTTTTCATTCAAACTCCTTCATGCTGAAGTCTTCACATTACCCAGCAGGTCGACTCCTCTACAGCAAGATGATCTTGACTATTTGCCTGCAGTAGCTTTCCGTGCAGACTCGTTCATGTTTCCAGTTTTGTATGCTCCGTAGTCTTATTTCCATCGTACCACTTCACTTGTGTGCACACATCTACTTTGACAGAATACTCGGCGTGAAATGAAGGTTTCTGCTTCCTTGTGAAACTATAATCGTAAGGAATGTATGTGTGGGCACGGTTAGTTGTTATGACCAAAACACCTCGACGTCTCAAATGTCGCGACGATATCATTCTCTCGTTCGCTGACTTTTAAAATTAAGTTTGCGTCCTTTAGTTACCAGTAAAGGAACTTATTTGCATGGAAATGTATGTTTTCACAGAAACAAGATACCAGCATTTTATTTTATTTTTTTAATTTTTACAAAACCTTGGGAAGAATTAGAATCATTTTTATTTTACAAATGTTGGTATATTTACTCGATATTTTTACTTATTTTATCTCATACTACGTATTTCGCTACAATTTAATTTTCTCGTGTTTATCCATCGAAACGAAAGGTTTTAGACACGAGTTTGCTTGTAATGATTCTTGACTCATCATTCTTACAAAGCAATGTAATACTATGCTTGTATGCCCAGCGGATCCTCGCCGTGAATTGTCAAATTTATCCTTCACCCTGACTCGTAAAACCCGTACTCAGAATCGAGGATGAGCAAAGAACATAGCCGAATAAGGTCGTAAAAAGTGCCTCGAAAACATATCGATAATCTCGATACCTGTATGAAATACATTAAAAAATGCAGTAGATTCCTAAAAAACTCCTCCTCCTAGGGCAATCTGTTGCAGAAATACAATGAAAAACTGTTTTACACTTTTTTCAGATTCTATTCCATGTATTAGGCTGAACAGAATCGCCAACATGGGGGGAAATAGTTGAATTTGAAGGTATTTTTGTTACCGAATTTTGGAACTTCAGATAGCAAAATTAAAACTGCAAATTCAAATAGAAGAAAATTAGTTTTTGAAATTGAAATTTTCGACGTGATAACATTGAAGTAGTGTCTCAGTTGTTCCCCTAGAATGTGTCTGGTAACATTATATAACATTGTTTTCAGATTTTTAAACAAAATCACTGATTTTTAAACAAAAAGCATAGACTATGGTAAAACAAATTAAAACCAATTTTTATCAGTTTAAAAATTTGAAATTCGCGCCAAAATGTGTTTGGAGAGTGATTGCGGCGGCAAGGGGCGCGGAAGGAGCAGATGGAGCGGGAAGAGCAGGGGGGGCGGAAGCGGCCGGTGCTGAGCGGAAGTTGCCGGAAGGGACATGGTTATCCCGGGCGTACTGGCAACAGGTAGACTCACACCAGTGCCCGCAAATTATCTCTCAGATATAGCTTCACATTTTTGTAAATGCGAATGATCTGGAGGTCCATTTAATTATATATATATATATATATATATATATATATATATATATATATATATATATATATAATGTGACGTCACGGGATTAGACAACTCCATAACGCCACCATCAAGATATGTAAAGTAGCCCACTAACAGAGAGGAATAGGGTACGCGGCGGAGCGATGGCCGGTAAACGCGCCATCAGCCCACAGCTTTTCAAACTGCGACGCCCGAACTAGTGAGTAATTTTTTTCCGTGAGGTCACGAAAGGAGGAGAATATGCACCCCTCCAACATTTCCCCAGGCGCGAGTAACGGAATGGAAGGGAAGGGAAGGGATCCAACCCGGGAGTGCTCGCAATAGGTAGACTCACGCCAGTGCCCGCAATGTATCTCTCAGATATATATCTGCAACTGTTTGTGAATGCGAATTAAATGAAGGTCCATTTACTGAAATACGAGTACCTATTTTATTCAGTTCGTACATGTCCCCCAATGCAATAGTTAATTTATCTTATAAGGCCGAATTATTGTCTGAATACTTATGGTGAGAAAGCTAAAAATTGACAAACGAAAAATTATTAAACATCTTATTATCCTATACAATAATATTAAATACAATTTACACGTATTATTTTGATATGTTTTAAACAAATATATATTTTACTTTTTAACAAAAATATTTAGAAAGTCTTTGTCGTTTTTCCATTTTACAAGATTCTCATTTTTTTATTTCCCTACAGACGTCTCCTGCACATCTTCTTTCTCTTTGGTGAGAAATTTAGGTAAGGCAAATTATTTCATTTTCAGGATAAGTAATTGTCAAAGACACGGCTGAAAGTAAAGCCATGATACGTACTGCTCAGGCCGGGAGCTCACAAAGCGCAGGTGTCATTGCACCCAACGTACGAGTATGTACAGCTATCGCGTAGCGCAGCGATGAACTTTCAACATGCTCATGCAAAATGATTCAGAGAAAAGATAAAAATATAACTCCAGGCGATCTGAAAAAAGTACAATGAAGGAATATATTAAATATCAGACGACTAATGCATCGCAATAATTCAGGAACATAAAATCGCCTAGGCTTGCATCTCACAGATCTATTGCGAGAGCTCCCGGGATAAGGCGAGGATGCCGAGATTTCAATACAATTACTACCATTTTACATTACAAAATTTCTTTTCCATTCTAAGAAATGTGGAAAACGTCACGTCTTATCAACTAAATCCAAACTATTATGAACGAGTTCCGCAGCAATTTCCTATCGAATCCCGGACGCAAGATACGAGACAAAGAAATATACCCACAATCTCGACAATAAACGCGCTTCCCACCTTGTATAACAACTTCCATTTACTACCGGGACATTCGAGCAAAGCACCGGGAAGGAAAGCACGCGATATCATTTTACGGCGCGCGGCGGAAAGCGCTCCCTGGAAGAGCACGAGGGCTCCTGCGCGCTCGGACGCGTGGCGTAGCGCCACGGTGCTTGTTTGCCTTTGGCGAGGAGCGCGGCAAGGCGATCGCAGCACTTGGACAGATTGATTGATTAGTGATGCGGGGTACGCCGACTTCTAAGGTCATTAGCCGCATACGTGTAGCACATGTTTTTTTCGTGAGGTAGCGGTGACCTTCCCTCGCCGACACACATGTCGGCTAGCGGGGTTTTCCCCAAAAATATCTCCCATCAGCGAGGCACCGCCCCAACAAGGGCAAGCTCTAAGCTCCCGTCTCGCCTCGCGGCATGTGTGGTCGTGTAGCGCATGTGTGTGTGTGTGTGTGTGTGTGTGTGTGTGTGTGTGTGGGTGTGTGTGTGTGTAAGCGTGGGGTGAAAAGAGGAGAAGGAAAAGGATGAGAATATTGTGCTCGATCTATGGCCCGCTCATTTATTAGAGAAATACTTCAGCATTTGCCCGATATTGATCGGTAAAACCACGAAAAATAATCGACCGTAGCAGCCGGCCGCTGGAATTCACCTGCAAACAGCGGCTACACTCGGCCTAGCTATGTAGATAGAGTCGAAATTGCTGGCTCCGTCGGGACTTGAACTCTAACCGTCTGCGCGTCAGAGGCCCTGGAGTGACATGAGTCGATGCCCTGAGCCACCGACGCCGGTGCAAGGCGGGCGAACGCGCGCGAGACGCGAGGCCGCGCCGCGGAAATGGAGCCCCTGCGTCGTCGCTTCCAATCTGTGCGATGAGGAGGGGAGGGGGGAGGCCCATCTGTTGAATGAGATCGCAGAGGCGCACGCGACCCCGCCCCCACGCGACGCACGCGATGTGCACGTCAGCCGCCCCCCCCCCCACACACACACTCCGATCCCCGCACGCTCCCCGCGTCACGTCTCCCTTTCGCGTTTCCCTGCCCCGCACCACCACCCCGCACCTGCCTTCTCCAACTCGCACCTCGCTTCCCGCGTCACGTTCCCTTTTCCCATCTCAGAAATCCTCATTCCCCTTCCCTAAATTGCTTCTCGCTCACAGCCCAAAAATTTCCTTGTTTCTTTGTTGTTTGTTTGTTTCTTCCTTGCTTTCTCTCTTTCTTTCTCTTTGTTTCTTTCTTTTTCTCTCTCCCTCTTTCTCTCTCTCTCTCTCTCTCTCTCTCTCTCTCTCTCTCTCTCTCTCTCTCTCCACTACCTCTGCCTCACTTCCCACGCCCCAGCGTGCTCCCTGCGTCACTCTGTGCTCTTATGAGTACCATCCGCACTTTCCTTCTCTCTGCACAGCTTTCCCTCCGAGTTCTTTGCCCCCCGCACACCGTTCCAACTCAAGCACCCGGCCCCATACTCCCCACCCCCGCTGCTCTGCAACCGACGCTCGCACGTCCCCCTCCCGCGCTTCCCACACACCTCCCTCCCCGTGCAAAATGGCGGCGGATTAACCCTCGCAGTGCCAAGGTATTTTCTTCCCTGAGTAGTGCAGCCCGCCAGGGAAACCTCTCCGCAGTGGCATCATGCTGCTTGCAACAACATTTATGTTGGTAGCAGCGTGTAACAAAAGATAACGTAAATATCGCACTCGCCAAAATCATAACATATACTGGAAGTGTTGTACCCTTACATTGTTTCCCCGGCGTTCTGTTTGCTACTAAAATAAATGCAATTTTTAATAGGAGGCTCTGACTCGGCTTGGGGACTTCCTTGGCGCGTTATACCATGAATTATACACCATGAACATTGCCCTCCTAAAAATATTAAAATATTCATATTACATGAAGTGTCTGCTGACCATAGACAGAGTAGCTCGCAAGTATGTGTCTAGTGTAAAGGTTGATGTGGGGGTACCCCACGCACCTAGCCGAAATCGGCATCTCCTGAAGCTGGAAAAAGCACCAGGAAGAAAAAAAATTAAGATTAGATTAAGAAATTATATTTTAATGAATTACCACGTCTTTTGTGATATTTTCTTAGTGTTCTGGAATTCAATACAAAATACACAGTTTTTCTCTTACACATTTTATTTCACTTATTACTCCACTGCCTCATTTTTTTTTGTAAATACGATTTACCACCAAAAAAAAGAACTCACAACACTACTGTTATTAATTATATTACTGTAACTAAATTACAAACTATGAAATGAATGAAAATAATTACAATATTTGAATTATTTTCATTATCACTTTTCACTCAACTTTGTTGTAACTGATAATACTTCTTCTTCCGCTCATCTTGGGTACACATAAGTACTACGTACGTATAAAACACACTACGATTGAATGAAATTTACTTGAATGACTTTGCAGTATTTCAACAATGAGTTGATACAATAGTACCAATACCACAATAAAAAAAGTTTTTTTTAAATTTATTTCTACCTATTCGACTACAAGTCTTTCAGGGAGTTTAAAATAACAACATAGTAACGGCTGTTTTGATCACTGACAGTAACCTTATAAAAATAAGGAATTATCAATCATATTTTTAAGATATGTAGAATTTTTAATGTAAAGTTAGGAGGAATATAAATAAAGAATGAAAATAATTGCAATGAAGATTTATGGAGGAAGAAATTTATCATTTGGGATTTTGATTGGATACGACGAGGAAAGTTATAAGTGCGACCGAGATTAAAAAGTTGGGCATGGTATAAAGAAGGTAAATTTTCAAAGAATAGCTGACTATGGTGTTTAATATATTCATGAATTGTAATGATTTGTAATTCTTTATGAATTTGCGAATTAGGGATAAACCAGGGGGCATGAACAATTCTACGTAAAAATTTGTTTTGAATAATTTGTATTTTTTGAATATTTGTTTTAGCTGCATTAGACCATATTGGACAAGCGTAAGTTAGAGAAGGGCGAATAATGGATGTGTAAATTAATTTGGCAGTTTTAATAACTTTAGAAATTTTGTTGTTTGTTATCACGTAATACCAAGAGTAGGCAAACTCTGCCTACCAGCAAAGAATATAACTCAATATTTAACACAAAAAGTTAGTGAATATATAAAAATGGGCACAAAAGTGCCCATTTTTGGTACTCCACTGTATCACACTTTTCATCCAGTGTGCTAATAATTCTGGCGGTGGGTGATGTGTTTTTGAGCAGGATGCAGTCACTTTGAAGACAATTGAATGGGAAGAGAATTTCAGTTTTATTGGCTATTGTACTTGTAATTCTTGTACAGACTTGGCCAGTGTATATATCGGAAGTGATAAATTACACTGTTGCATTGTTCTCAATGTTAGATAAATGTCACAAAGCAAGTATAAACCTGATGGGTGGGAGGGAAAAGGATTTTCATTAAAAAAATATATCCCCGCACTATCCATTGTGCTTTGCAAGTTAACACAGCGTGTTTTTTTTTTTTTGTTTCCAATCTCAATTTGTGAAGATTGGCGGCACATGTCGTAGAACTACTACAGTTGTGTTATATCGCCGATTCTCTCTTTATCCTTTATCTCCCTTTATCTTTCCACTAGAATTCGTGAAGTGTTATTTACATGTGGACGCGCGTGGAAAGTTGGGATCAACGCGAGGGATGAGAGCGCTTAGTAAACTTTTAATTTCGGACCTCGTGGAAGTTGCAAGAGATCGCGAGGCGAGGCGAGGCGAGGCGAGGCGAGGCGAGGCGAGGCGAGGCGAGGCGAGGCGAGGCGAGGTGAAGCCTGGCGGTATGGGCGGGTAGAGCACAGAAAGGGGCGGCGGGGCGAGGCGGGGCATAAACTGCACTGCTCTTTCCCGCACCCTCTTGCTCTCTCCCCTCAGACACGCACTGCGGTTTACGCCTCCACCGTGTCTCGTTTTCACTTCCGCCTCACCTCTGAACCGCTTCCCACTCGGCTCTCGTACGACCCCTATACCCGCCCTCCCCGTGCTTCCTTCCACCAACCTCCGATCCGGGCGAGACAAGGGATGCGGGTGGAGCAGAGTTTTAGCTGGGAAGGGGAGCTCGAGCCAAGGCAGGGTCGGGTATGGCACAACACCGCAAGCCAGCGGAGGGCAAGGCACGGCACGGTACGGTAGAACAAGATAGAGCTGGCTGGGAGACCAGGGCAAAGCAGTGCAGTGAAATACAAGCCAAGGTAGGGCAAGGCGGGTCAAAGTGCGGCAGGCCATGACGGGGTGGGTAGATGGGTAGGGCAAGACGGGGAAGGCGGGGCGGGGCGGAGCGGGACGGGGCGGGGCGGGGCGGGCAAGGTGGAGTGGCAAGGCGTGGTGGGGCAAGGCACGGAACGACACGACAGGGCTAGACAGAGCAGGACTAGCGAGGCCAAGGCAAAGCAGAGCAGTAAAACAAACCAGGGTAAGGCGAGGAAAGGCAAGCAAGGTAGGGTGAGTAAGGCGGGATGCAGCCAGGCGGGTGGTACAAGACGGGCGGGGCGGGGCGGGGCGGGGCGGGGCGGGAAAGGGCAGTCAGGTCAGGTCAGGTCAGGTAGGGCCGATCAGGCAAGTCGAGGCGAAGGCAGTGCACAGTAAAAGAGTGGCGAGGCAGAGGCGGTACAGAGGCTTGTTACTGGAGGGCGGGGGAAGGTGTGAGGGTTGGAGGCAAGTGTGGCGCAGGCAGGGGGGCGGTGGGAGGTCTAAGGAAGACGTGGGTAGTCGTAGGTACGTGGAAGTAAGCGAAAGAGTTGTGAAGCGGAGCCGAGGCGGAGGCGGGAGAGCTGGAGATCTAGGGATGGGACAGAGGCGGATCGGAAACAGGGCGAGGCGAGGTGGGACGGGGCGGGGTGGGACAGGGCGGGTGGGGGTGTGGCGAGGGCGGGAGAGCTGGAGATCTAGAGGAGACGGGGGTGGTTGGGGGTACGCAGGGATGGCGGTCAAGTTGCAGAGTGAAGGCGGGCGGGTCGGATTGATTGATTGTTAAGGATTCCTGGCTCGTCAACTGCAAGGGTCATTATCACCGCCAGTGTAGTGCATGCTTTTTTTTGGGGAGGTGGCAGTGGTTTTTCCCCGCCGAATAGCGATATCGATATATAGCGCCGACCTACCTTCGAATAGCGAGGTTTCCCTCATCAGGTAACTCCTAACAGCGGGGCACCACCCCGGTCGTGACAAGCTCTAATCCCCCGACCGGTCTCCTGGCTTATGGGGTAGTGTAGTGCATGTTAGTGTATGTGTGTGTGAGCAGGTGGTGAGGACGAAGAAGAAGGAAAGATCTCACGCGGTCCGTGGCCCGTTTGTCGGGAGAAATCACTGAAAACTACTGATGAGAGCTACCGGCCACTAGAATTATTCTCCAGACAGCGACTGAGTTCGATCTAGCTGACAAGTTATTATCGAAAATGAAATAAAATAAAATAAAACTGTCAAAGTAATAAGCACATTACTGAGAAAAGAAGAGTGGCTCTCAGAAAAATGTAAACGCAGAGGCGATGGTGCGGACGATCGTCTGTGGCGCAGTTAGATTTCAGGTGCTGAGGAGGCCAAACACTGGAATGACAATGTGTGACGTCCGCGCCAGGAAATAAATAGTTTAAAAAAGTCGGATAGATTAGCAAGGGCTAAGCCGTACCTTATGGTGTCTTTTCCGGGTCTTTGATGCGATGGAGACCTCCATTTGGGGTGAATACCAGAAGTCGAAAGGTCAGAACGCGGTAGGATGTAGGTATTGTAAAGGCTTAAAGGCCTCCGGCCTAGCCACATAGCATCAAGTTATCTAATTCGTCTGTGTAATAATTACATATTAAATAAATTTTAAAAAATCTCTGCCGCCGCGCAGCGGGTCGGAGACGGGGATGGACCGGCGGACGACGCGCAACGGCTGGACATATTATTCCAACTCCGGTCACTAATCAACAAACACAAATCTCTGTCATACACAAACAGTACAACACTATACAAAACAATAATCAGACCACTACTCCTTTATGCATGCCCCATATGGACAAACGCAGCCCCCACAAATGTCAATAAAATTCAAGTTACGCAAAATAAATTTTTAAGATTAATCACAAATGCCCCCTGGTTCATAAGTAATAAACAAATTCATTCAGAATTAAACATCAATACAATAATAAACCAAATAGCACAAATATCACACAACTTCTACCAAAACCTAACAGACATACCAGCAGCATCCCATTACAAACTTCCGAAAAATCCAACCCACACACGAATAAAAAATAGATTCCCTTTTGAAGCATTCCTCAAACTTTTAGCCAACGACAATTCATAACACCGAGGTTCTCCCCTAGAGTATCCTCTCCAATGCGTAGATTAAGTTAGCTTAGATATTTTAACTAGAATAAGTCTGAAAACATACATCTGTAAAGTAGTTGTACTGAACGATGTAAATCCTCCATAATGAATAAATGTGTTAAAAAACAAAAACGGCTGGACGTGTCGGCGAGCGGCAGGGCAGAGCGGGGCGCTGCGGAGAGGTCAGCCGTCCAGGGACGCGAGGGAGGCTCCGCCTCCGCCGCTGCAGCCAGCGCCCCAAGCGGCCGCCTCGGGCGCGCTCAAAAACGCTCGGAATTATTTTATTAACATTCTCACCGCAGCGGCGCGCGCTTCTTGTTCTGCAGAATGCTTTGCATACTTGAGAGGCTTCAAACGCGATGATAATTAACAGCAGCGGGCGCCGGAGGGGGAGGGGAGGGGAGGGGAAAGGGCTTCTTCCTGCGGGGGCGAACGCGCCCCGCCAGCGCGGAGGGGCAACGAGCTGCGACTGACGGCTCACTCCAACAAAAAGTTCGCGCAATTGTTTTGTTATTTTACTATTTTTTCGCTTATAGTTTCGTTCTTTCTTTCTTTCTTTCCGTCATTTTTCTTGGCATCCCCCGTCCAATGCTTGCTTCTATCCAATTACAGGAATTTCCTTCTATACTTCTCTCTTCTTTTCCTTTTATGTTATTATTTAGTTATATTTTCTTGTACCTTTTTTCTTTCTGTACTTTCCTTCTATTGCTGTAACCTTCTTGTAACCTGCTGTACCTTGTTTTGTGTTTTCGTTTTGCCTTCTTTTTCTCTGATCTTTCTCATCCATTCTGTGATATTCGTCCGCCTGAGAATGGTTTAAAATTTATTTTCAGCACTCTTGCGTAGTTATTATTATAATAGTTATTATTATAATATAGTTATTATTATAGTTATTAGAATACTAGTTCTTATTAAAATAGTTCTTATTATAACAGTACTTATTATAACAGTTCTTATCATTATAGTTCTTATTATAAGTCCTTAGTAATATTGATTAGACAGTGTTACTTTGCCATGATAGAATGTATTATTTTCTATTTTGATGCACGACTACCGTAAAGAAGTCAAAGCCATATGAAACGGGGTACTGAAAAATACAACAACGGGGATACATGAATGAACATGGGTGCCGCCTCGCATGTATGAAAACGATTCTAAGAGTATATACTTGAACGTTTCGCTGAGTTTGTACTAAAAACAATGTAGATACGCAACTCGTAGGAAAGTGGCTCTGGTGCACTTATCATTTCACTCGGTTGCTACTGTTGCCTCGACCGTTAACCTTCCATTCGTACGCGAAAGAGTTTCTAGTTACTTAAATAGTTATCTAGTTACGTAAATAACTATCTTGTGGCGAGTTTTTGTTATGAAAATAGTTTCGGGAGTGGGCTAGCTGCGCTGAGCTGGCGCGTATCGGCCTTTGTCGCGCCGGCGGAGCAGAAGAGGCCCCGCCCCGCCCCGCCCCGCCCCGCCCCGCCCCGCCCCGCCCCGCCCCGCCCCGCCCCGCCCCGCCCCGCCCCGCCCCGCCCCGCCCCGCCCCGCCCCAGCCGCCGTTGCGGGCGTGTGGGGCGCGTGGCGGTGTTGGGCCATTGATTGCATCGCGTGCTTTCGGCCGCGGGCCGTCCTTCGGGGCGGGCGAGCGGCGGCCCGGCGGATTCCTCGCCTAATGAGCGCGCCACTAGCCACGCCAATCTGCGATGCGAAAAATGCCGCCGGCGAGTTTATGCGGCTCAAGAAGAAATTGGAAGAATGTACACGGACAGAAATGTTTACTTCATACAATTAATCACGTATTAGATTGAACCAGAAATATATTAAATTTTGGAAGAGCACAGAGGCTCAATAAGAATTTGGAAGAATTAGGAGAGTAAATCAAAGTAATTAGCAAGTATTTTCCCGCTGCTTCTGGACCAATGACTCTCATCTCGAACAGACTGTTTGTCCAGTTTCCCTGATCCATTGAAAAAATTCTGAGTTGGCCCGTTGTTTGGCTTCTGGACATAAATGTAAGTTTATTATCTGTGCACGGCTTCTAGAACTGAGAGGGAAATATAGTTATTCAAATGATCGTTTCCATGTTGTGGTGGCAGGAAGTATTATTGCTTCACGAAGGACATGATGAGGGATAAGAGCCGAAATGAATTGATTATTTATCATTGAAAATACATTTTATTACATAAGAACGAATATTTTGTTAACAAGCCTTGCAAAATACTCTATTTTTCTTTTTTTTTTTTCTAAATTCAAATAGTGTGTGTATATATATATATATATATATATATATATATATATATATATATATATATATATATATATATATATGACTTGGGATAGAGATCACAGAATTATGAAAACGTGCAAAGAATCCACTTCTCCCCGTATACGTTTGACGTAACATAAATAAATGAATAAATAAATAAAATCGTAGACGTGAATTTAACTTATATTTGAATTACACGTTCGCATTTTGCCGTCACATATCAGCCCACGTATGCTTGCCGTAGAGGCTGCGGGACATCGCGGTCGTGGCCACGGACACTCCGACAGCCAGCGGAAGATGGCGAGTACGCTGCAGGAGAACAGCAGAGGTACCGGGAGCGGTAGCTCAGTGCATCGACTGATGTCATAGGTTACACTCCCCACGGCGGCAGGATTTTCTACAATAGCTTTGCAGCTAGGTCCAATTCAGTCGCTGTCTGGAGGAGAATTATAGCGGCCGGCTGCTCTGATCGGTAGTTTTCCGTGGTTTCTCCGATCGACACCAGGCGAATGCCGGAGCAGTACCCTCACAAACGGACCACGGACTGCGCGCGATCTTCCTTCCTCTTCCTTGTCCTATACACACCCACTTACTCTAACATGCCTACACTACCACATATTCCGGGAGACCGGTCAGGAGCTTAGAGCTTGTCCTAGCTGGGGCGGTGCCCGTTGGTGGGAGAGTCCTGGTTAGGGAAGCCCCACTAGCCGACGGTAGGTCGGCGCCGGATCTCGCCATCCAGCGGGGGAAGATCACCGCCATCTCCCGAGAGAAGAACATGCGCTACACTAACGGGACTAATGACCAAAGCAGTTGACGCGCCCGGAAACACGACAAAATCAATCAATCAATCAAAACAGCAGTGGTAATGCGTTTTTGTGGGTCAAAGAACTGTCTCCAGAAGAAGTGCATCGCGAAATTTTCCCTAACGTTTATCACAGAAAGCCAACGGCCCACCCTCCGGCCAAGGGAGTAATTCTTCTGGATGGCAAAGCCCGCCCTCACACAGCAAGACACATGCAGGAGCTCTTACGTACATTTCATTCGGAACGCTTGCATCCACCCTGCAGTCCCGACTAAACCCAAAGTGACTTTCATCTGTTCGGTCCCCTATAATCTCATTTTCGTGGCCGACGTTTTGAAAATGATAGCTCCATAACTTTGGAGTTGACGCATTGGGTGCACCAGCAACCAAAACCTTCTTTGCTGTCGGCTTTCAAGGACGTGTAAAGAGCGACTGAATATTTAGGGTGAAAATGTAAAAAAGTGAAATAAATACCAGGACGTGGATTTTTATTTCCCCTATCACGTTTTGCGACGTATTTAATCCGTACATTATGTATTTTATAAAATATATGGGATTCAAAATTTCCTTCGGACCCCGATGAGTAAGGTAAGATATGTTAACCCTCGTACCATATTTACTTTTTTACATAAAGTACAATACATAGGGTCTTTTGGACCTCAAGTTCCACTGACAACTGGAAGTGGCAAACGTGAATATGTACGGTAATATACCGAGTGTAAATAATCGACTTCATATAGGGAGTCAAGGAGGGAAAATAACATATTCATATATATTATTTTCAGTAATATAATAAATATATTTTTTAAATTATTATATTTATTAATATATAATATATATATATATATATATATATATATATATATATATATATATATAAAATTATTATTAAGTTGTGTTCGAAAACACAACTTCACATATTACCACATTTTTACGTAGAATCCCTTCATTTTCAAGCTTCAATTTTGAATTTTGATATTTTACAACTATATTCGACATCAACGACCGCGAGAACCATTCTATCAATCTTTTTACACATATTGGGTTCATTTTTATGAGTCAGTTAGCCATTTCGAACCAGCCATTTTGAATTTTGAAATTTCATTTCATGATATTCAGCGACCTCAAAAACCCCTTGATACCAATTTTTACGCAAATCCACTGGCACTCAATTCTGACCACGTTTTAGGACCGATTCAACCAGTGTGCGGCAAGACAAAGACTGATTCATAATTCGTCCGCATTGACGTGTGCTTGGTGTGTAAAGTGTCACACGTACTTCATGCGTAAAATGTCGCTCGGCTACGAAATCTCAACTTATTATTGTTATCTCTGTATTTTTTGTGAGGCTGTTTGTCATGACCAGGCATTGCATTTATATGTACTACAATCTTTGAAATATGTATGCATTTATGCAGTAAAAAATTGAAAGTATGTAATAAAATATGACCTAATACAGTGTTCATTTTATCGTTCGCCGAAAATTCGAGCCGCGTCGCCCGGGTAGTCGAGTGCTTATTCGCCCAGCGATGCGCTTACTCAAGTCCCGGGCTGGCACACGGGAACTATAGCTGCGCTTATCTTACCTTAAAGAAGATGCTGAAAGCGGTGTCCTTCGGCTCGAATGCATTCTTGGCACCTCCAGAATATATTCTGATCACCCTTTGAAGTAAGTCTCGAGGAATTGCTGCGATTTCCTCCTCAACAGAGCGCCGGAGCTCTTCCTCCGAATGCGGGTTTTCTGCATACACCTAATCTTTTACGTATTCCCAAGGAAAAAGTTTCAAGGAGTCAGATCAGGTGATCTCGGAGGCCATAATCCACGATTTATTATTCGATCATCACATAAACATTATTTAAAATGTTCATGGATCGAACAGCAGTATGAGAAGTTGCCGTATCCTGTTGAAAGTAACCACAGACGCCTCAAAGATTTTCTTGGAGATTGTTGTAATCTGGAAGAGATTTCGTTGACATTCTCTTCTGCCAGGACAAGGCACTTTCAACACTTTTGTTTGTTAATTAAAATTCCATGGGTGCGAAGTTTCTTTAAAAGCTTCGAAATTGTCGACCGATGCGGAATATTCACTCCCGGAAATTAGTTAATAAATCTCTTGCAGCACTCACTGGTATACTTATGTCTAACGAAGGTAACGTAAATAAATATTCTCCACTTCGAAGAAAATTTCATGATGCACAGTTGAACGCTCTCCGGACACTGGGGCATCGGTCCGTAGCGCTGAACGACGAACGCGCCGGATGAACGGGTCCTTGTAGGCAAATCCCCGGGGAACCGAGGGCTCGATCGCCGAGTCAACCGGCGCATCATCTGCGGCGAAAGACAAAGTAAACGCGCGGTAATAAGGTATTTTAACCTTTCATACCACTGTCCATGTTTGGAGAAAGCGATAGTTCATTCTCCTCTGCTTCGTTTCCTGCTTCCCTGACGCACATTCTGTGCATCTATCACTGCGAATGAGTACATTATTGAATGCAAATCTATGGCGACGTATAACGCCTCTGTGCCAATGTGTCTGATGCAAGGTGATTACAGAGTGTTTTAACAGAAGAAACTGGAACGAAAGTGAAAGCATTTATGTCTTAAATTATATTCTCACTGCAGCCGAAAGCCTTAAGCACCGTACACACGAGGATGGTTGCAGACAGTGAGCATGATAGCGACTGGCATCGTGGAGTACAATTCGTAGGACAGCAGATTGTCCTGTTTCACGTGATCGCTGCACTTCAAGACAGAAGACAGTAGACAGATTGTCTCCATGGAAAAGCTCAGAGCAGAAGACAGTCGTGGGTCGTCGTGTTCGATACTGCTTTAATTTCATTGTGTTTGGTTTCCACGTGTTATCGAAAACAAATGAGTTTAATTGAAATTTTCTTTTTACTCGCACTTGTGACAGTACTATAACTCATTAGCATATTCTTGTAGCAAATCACAAAGTGATACGAGGTATATTTTTCGTCTTCTGTATTGTAATGAAGAAAAAGTATCTTTTTGTAATCCCTTCCACACCATAAAAATGTATCTCTGAGGGAAATTGTAATAATGCATGTAGTAAACATTTTAAGTATCCCTAATATGGATTGTGATTCATTAAAAGGAAAATCAAGTCAATAAGGTGAGGTTATGTCAATACACATTAGGCTGTAAATCTGTGTAATTGATAATTCACTTCAAATGAACATTAAATGCATATATTTTATTTAATATAATATCATGATTGCACAACCTTTTGCAATCGTGCACGCGGAGTGTTAAAAGAACGTTACGGCGCACAATCGCTGAGGGCAACTTGCCTGTCTTCGCGCGTTCAACGCATCCAATTCCTTGAAGACAGTAAAGAACACAGCGTCTGTCTAAAGGACTACCAGCTGCTAGCTGCGCTTGTGGATTAACTGATTAGTGATTCCGGGCGCTCAACTGCTATGGTCATTAGTCCCGTAAATGTAAGGTAAGTGTTTATTGCTGAAGGAGGCGGTAATCATCCCCAACTATATGGCGAGATCCGGTGCAGACCTACACGTTGGCTTCCGGCGTTTTGCCAACCAACCACCGGGAGCGGTAGCTCAGTGCATCAACTGGTGTCACTACTGCGCCTCTGACCGGGAGGTCTTAGGTTCCCACTCCCCACGGCGGCAGGATTTTCGATACTAGCTTTTCAGCTACGTCGAGTTCAGTCGCTGTCTGGAGAAGAATTCAAGCTGCCGGCTGCTCTGATCGGTAGTTTTCCGTGGTTTCTCCGATCAACACCAGGCGAATGCCGGAGCAGTACCGTATCAAACGGGCCACGGACCGCGCGCGATCTGTCCTTCCCATTCCTTGTCCTATCCTCTCCCCTTACACACACACTTACACTAACATGCTCTACACTACCACATATTCCGGGAGACCGGTCGGGAGCTTAGAGCTTGTCCCGGCTGGGGCGGTACCCCGCTGGTGGGAGAGTCTTGGTTAGGGGGTACCCCACTTGCCGACAGTTGGTCGGTGCCGGATCTCGCCATCCAGCGGGGGAAGATCACCGCCATCTCCCAAGAAAAAAGCATGCACTACACTTACTGGACTAATTATCAAAACAGTTGACGCGCCCGGAAAAGAACGAAAAAATTAATCAGTCGAGCCATCCTAGCTATGTAACTAGAGTCGACAATCCTGCCAGAGACGTCTCTCGAACTCAAGGATCTCCCGGTCAGAAGCACTTCAGCCACAACAACTGATGTCCTGAGCCACCTAGGCCGGTAGCTGTTCTCGTTGAAAACGGTGCTTAACACATCAGTTTGGTTCTGTTAACAAGGTACCACCATTACATAATGGTTAACAAGGTACCACCATTCTTAATGGTACAGTTCTACCATTATGAATCGCCATGAATAGCGTGAAATGCAATAAAACCAAACCAAAATAATTTAAAACCACGTTTGGGCAACTGTTCTCTATGAAATATAGCTTAGTTTTCCGATTGAATTGGTTGTTGCAAGTTGTGCAATTGTGTTTTAGAACTGTCCCAATTTGCAAGTGCAATTTGTAACAGTCATGAAATTTTAGGTTAGCCCTTTTTTGTGAAAATTAGGTTTATGAAGTTCTGCTAAGCAATAGCTACTTCATAATGTCACACTACAGCGTCTGAACTTTGATACGCGGTGAAACTTCGACAGAAAAGTTTCAGTGAAGGAAGTCTGTAACCCTAGAAGTAGAGCTTTGAAGGTGTATAAACGGAAGAAGCATGTAATCCTTTTACGTTTCACTGGAGTAATGAGTATTCACATTTATTGACCATGTCATATTTCTGGCAAACTACAAAACATTTCACTTTCTATGAATTTTTACTGAATGTCTGAATCATACATTTACATTACTCGGAGTTCAAGCTGAATTTTTTTTGAATAATTATCTTATTAATGATTGCCAAAAAACGCCCATTTTCTTCTGCATTAAGAATTCAACCTGTATATGACTTAGGATAGGGATCACAGAATAAAGAAAACGTGCACAGAATACACTTCTCGCCATAGCACATCACATACAGTTTTTAACTCTCTTAAGTTAAATAAATAAAAATATATGCTGAGAAAGGGGAATTGTCTAATTTCCGAGACTCATTGACTCAAAACTCAGAAACACACACAAACATAATGGCCACCTATCTCTCGGGACAAGGCAAGTGAATTAGGGTCACGTATAGACCAGGCGCAAGAAAAAAAACAATTAAAAAATGTTATTTTTAGGGCATGGTTGCTCAAATGCAAGAATTAGTGCCAGACTTCCCGCAATGATTCGCGTTCTACTCTATTACATACGCAGTACAGAGGAATGAGTGAAATCTTCTGAAAAAAGTGATTTTTCAACCAAAATCTCTTAATGGTCGACCTTCCACTTGGACCACTTGATGCTGGAGAATCCACATTTGTTGGGTCCTTGATACCGAAAAGTTGGATTTAGGTCTTTGCCAAGGCACTTCAGTCCTGAAGATGACCAGGTTATGATGGTAAAAACTTCAGCTTCGCTGCCCCGGACGGGACTTCACTCAGAAAGCCGAGTGCTTTCTCGTGACTTTACGCGGAAGCCTTCGATTGAATTCAAGATTCTAGTTCCAAAGACGAACGTATATGAGGCAATGTAATATTTGAATCAAATAATATAGTTTATTGTATGTTGGATACATGGTACTCTCCATTTGCCTTACCGCACACAAATACTTGACAATAAACCATGCTCTTCGCGCAACTCAACCTATTCGCTTTGCAACTCACCCTCCCCCAGCAGCCGACTGATTTCACTAAAAAAGCGGCGAAGTACATTAGAGTATCAATTATGTCTGCTGTATAATTTATAAGCATGAATGACCTGTGGAGAGTGTGAACATTGCATGGACCACACGCATCAACATTATGCAAGCCGCAATACCATCGTGTCCCCAGAAGTCGGAAAGCGTAAAAAGCCACTACCAATCAATAGTGCTCGTTTGTTGGTTAATTGATGTATCCGAACATGGCAATTACTATGGCCATTAGTCCATGTAGTGCAATAAATGGTTTTACCTGAGCGATGGCGATGTTCCTCTGCTGCTGGATGGTGAGATCTAACGCCTAACGCGCACCTGACGCGCACAGGGAAGGGGAAGGAAATATCGCGCGCGAACCTTGGCTCTTTTGTTAGGTATTTCTCAGGCATTTGTATGGTATAAACCGGACAAACCACCGAAAACAACCTATCAGAACAGCCAACAGCTAGAATTCTCCCCCAGGCTGCGAGTCATCTGACATAATTTCGAAAATCCGTCCCTGTCAGCCTTCGACCCCTAAGACCTTTCAGTCAGAATTTCTACAGAGCCAGCGGAAAGTGCTCGTATGCAGATATCGTGGCCGAGGCTCGAACTTGGCTGTATGGTCATATGAAGGAAACGGAAGATGGCCGAAGAGGGCAGGACGTGGAAGGCTTCCCTCTGCCAATAAGATTGAAACCAAACGCAACGGAGACGACATCGCAAGCAAATGCGCTCTGCTACGCACGGCCTGCTTCTGCTTTAAGGATCGTTATTGCGCTGAGGAGAGCGCTGGTGTAGGGCGACAAAGAACCGAAGGCGCAACCAAAGCTCTGGGCCAATGGCGTCAAGCGCCAGCGTCGGGTGGCCATCAGTCACGCCTTTGTCGCGCGCCAGGTTGGCGGCGTCGTCTTCTGCAGATCGTCGGTGCTCGCGCTCCGAAATTTCAATGTGCTACGAAGCACCGAAGAACCCATAGGAAATGTACAAGCATTCGAGAACATCTTTAGGGGAGTCTACTACACACTCACGCGACATCGTTCTCTTTCCTGAGCACCCTTAGCAATCATCCGTGCAACAACAATTACATCCCACGCATCAACATCATGCAAGTCGCAATACAATCGTGTAGCGTAGAAACATTATGGTTACGTTTGTCACATCTTGTTTTGGTTGGTGGTGCTACTTCTTACAGAACGATATACGCGCACGGAAAACTCGATGTACTGTTATTCCACTTAAATACTGTGACATACCGATATGTCACATGAAAATAAACTAACATTTATTTGTAGACTATATGGTGGAACATGCATTAGGAAATATCACGAGAGCAAGGGCTTAGCAACGACCGTGAATAAACAATGTAGTTTTTGTTTGTTTGTAAATGCATTAAGAGGTGGCTGGATGCCGAAAGTAGAAAATTTGGGATTGGGCGAAGAAGTTTAGACGATCGAAAGGTCAGCTACACCAAAATATAACGAACGTATGGATTGGCTGGGTGAGAGAAGGACGGTCAAATGTTATGAAAAAAGAGGAAGGTAGTTTAATACGAAGTCTTCGAGGGTGAATCATGCAGGAAGATTTCATTCTGACCGGCATCGCGTTTCTGAACTGATGGTAGGTTCGTGAGAGGGAACGAGTATAATACAGATAGTCAGAATCGGGTTATCAGATCGTGAAATTTTAAGGACAGTAAATGATATTGCAGATATTGCATGTGGAAGTAATATTGATGCATAAATTGGGACTTTGTCGGGAGTGGTAATCGAGTAATAGATTTCGGGACTATGTCATAGGACGTAATCGGGACTGATAATTTTGATAGTTTGAGACCAGCTTGGATAGGGGCAGAAGAGGATTTCTTGGGACTTTGGACTACGGCAAGCTCGCAAGATATTTCGACTGAGAAGTCTACGAGGGACATCAACGAAGAATAGATAAGTTAACCGCGGTATAAAACTGTAAATTCAAAGATATCTTGATCAAAGGCATAACATCAAATCATTTTATTAAATTCACTAAATTGTTTGCTAGAAAGGTAACAATAAACTTTGTTAAATTTTGTTCTTTAGAAAAGAAAGTGATCTTTCATTTAGTCAATCCAAACAGTAATGAACTAGGAATAGAATTATTCTATTTCAGATTCCCAGCTGCGCTGTATAGTCTGCGGATCCTATAATCCATTATAAAGGTAATAAGGATTATAATATATATCGTGACCTATTGACCCAGCAAGCCGGACGCTAAGATCTTTGTCAGATATTAATGTAGAGAAATTTAGTATATCTCAATACTGATAAATGATTTACTGGCTTCACATGATCATAAACGAAAAAGTCAATGTACTATACCATTGCTATAATATTGATGAACGATTTAGTGGCTTCACTTGTCAGTGCACGGAAATCTAAGTGTACTGCACCTCTACTAAAATACTTATAAATGTATCAGGTACTTCACTCTCAGGTCACCCGATCTATCCATTCAGTGCACTAATAGTAATTATCCAGTTTGTCGCTAGAGCCTATTATGCGAAGGTTGGATGACGTAGTGCTGGAAGAAAAAATGTGGTAGCCGACGTGAAAGTAGTACGGCCAAACCTTTGGGGCCTTGCTGGTGATCTTAACTTCGATCTCTGTGGGTAATGTGGGGGTGGTCGGGGGGTCAAAGGGAAACTGGAGAAAAATTACTATGTCTTTCAAATAGTGATATTGGTGAGTTGTAAATAACTGCCAATAACTCTATACTAGTGCAGAGTTTACTGTTTCTATTTCAATCACTTTTCAACAATATTTCCTCATCAATTTTTCTACACACAAGGAGATATTGCAGTAACAATTCTCAATTTCTAATATTCTTTAAAAATGGTTTTTAAAAACAGCAGCGATAATTTATGCATTGATTTGGCATGGTAAGCGAGTTACATTATTAAAATAAATTACTACTTAAATTAATTGACCTTTAACAAACGCCTACATTCACATTTTCAGGTCAACACAAATTATATGCAGTATAGTGTTGTACAAAGAAATTTAGAATTAAAATTATAAAGTTAGAGTTAATTATTAAAAGTTAACAATGAATATTTCAAATCTCATATTAAAGATACGGTTGTCCATTCCGAACAAACTTTTTAGAAGAAATTCTGTAAAGAGAAAAAGAAGAAAATTTCGTCAACTCTCTGCAAAAATAATAAACAATTTTGTAAATTGACTTCACTATAAATGAAGACATTCAAGATTAATTCCATTCAATCCATTCAACAATCATTCTGAAATGCTACAGAAGCATGGAAGAATTAGGAAACAGAAAGAATAAACTTCTGTTGAGTATAGGAATCGTGAAATGCAGAGATTTGAAGGAATTCTCTTTAGTTACAACAATCTTCTCTCGAACTACAGTTACCAATTCTGGAGAAAGCCTGGAGGAAGGCTCTACTATGTGGCGTCGCGTCGTGAACAAGTTTGTAGGCGATGACGTCCGCTTCTCTGGACATGAAAAGGCCTTCGCAGGCGTCTTTTCCTGCCTCCCGACGAGGCGGCGCCCACGCGGACCGGCGCCAGTGGAGTCGCAATGTCCAGTTGGTTGGACTCGAGTGGCGGTGGTCCGCTCGGGTGGTGGCTTCGTCTGGGGGGAGCGAAAGACGCCTCCGGAGGACTTTTCATGTCCAGAGAAGCGGCTTCAATCGCCCAGTGCCACTGCCAGAAAGGAACGATTGATGAGTCACATGACCGTGGGTGGCTTAGGGTCGTATTTATGAAGCTCTGCCAGCAGAGCTTCTAGGGGGCTGCCATCTGGGGGCTTGCTGGGAGGACAAGGGGCGACTGGAATAGACTGAGGGTCGTTCATAAATCGTAAAACCGAACACTGGCAGCCTGCTAGACCTGGCAGACCCCTGACAGAGGTTTATAAATGCGGCCTTTAGTGTGAAGGCTAGGATTTAGAATTATTGTCTTCTTCTGGCAGTGGTGCGGAATCGCGCCTCACGCCTATGCTGTTGCGCAACACAGGACGTGGCGGAGTGGTGGCACCTTCTGGCTGCCACGGCTCAAGGCGCGGCGCCCCGGGGGAGTCCTCGAGTCGAGCCAATTAGCCGCGACGCCACGCGCTCCCGCGGGGGCGCAATGCGACAGGCCAAGACGCCAACAGGCGCTGCGACACGCCCCTCGCTTCCCCTCACATGGCACACCTGAATAGTGTTTTCGTCTCTTCCTACCTCTCCGCCATTCCTACTCCTTCTATTTCTCTTCTCTTCTTCTATCCACTGCCTCCCTTCTCGCCTCTTTACATGTACTCTGTCCTCATTATTTTCTTGTCCTCTCTCTATCTCTATCTCTATCTCTCTCTATCTCTATTTCTGTCTCTCTATTTCTCTCTATCTCTATTTCTGTCTCTCTATCTTTCTTTATCTCCATTTCTGTCTCTCTGTCTCTCTCTATCTCTATCTTCCTCGAGTCTCTTTTATTCTATCACCTCTGGCCTATTTTCTCCCTCCCTTTCTCCTCAATCTCTGGACGTCCTTCATCTCTTAGTTTCCAGTTTAGTTTATTATCAGTTCTCTCTCTTTTACTAATTTTCTCTCCTTCTCTGAAATTACGTTCAGTTATTTCCCTCCCACTTCACTTTTCTTTGATCTTCTTCCATGCCATACTTTCAGCTACAAAATTCCATTTCTCTAAAACCCCCTAGTTGAGGAGTTTCAAGTTTGAGTGCAGAGAGAAGAAGATCTAGAAAAAGAGAAGAGAAATTATTTAGAAGAAAAAAGGAGAGAACCGAAGAGCATGTCGCAGAACCATGTACTAGCCGGGAGCTTTACTAAGCCTTTGAGCGTGGTCAGAAAAAAATTAAAATGAATAGGAAGCATCTTAGTTAAGGGATTCGTTGATGATTTCGACAGAGTCTCCTCTGTCACACTGATGTCAATAACTCATTAGTATTTTTCCAGATAAGTTAAAGATTATTTCATATAAATATAACTTGGGAACATTAGAAACTGGTATTTTTTTCTAATAGAAGAAAAAGATCAGATAAGATCCACATGTGATTTGGTTTTAGTGATGAGGTATATCTGTTTGTATTACATTCCCTTGTATTTGCTCCATGTGTAAAACATTGGTGCAATTAGTAATTGCACTTTTTATTTTTGTTATTTGCTTATACAATTACTGACCACAAAAACTTTTCTTAGACGCTCATAATATCTACATGTATTCTAGAAGATAGAAAGAAAGAAAGACAAATTATAGAATAAATAGAACAAAAGAATATCATAGGAAACAAAAATGTTTCCATAATTTTAGTTACGAAATTTATATTGTAATGAAACTTCTAAAAAAAATATATTGATTTCATTTCTTGCATGATGCAATTCCTATTGCTGTACTCACCAATTAGACAAACATTACTATATTTGATGTTGGGAGCAAGAGCATCGCATCCAGTAGATACCGTTTCCTTCAGGCGCAGTCTCCACGCAACTGAGTGGTTCGTGAGCCCACACAGTCTAACAAGCCTAGCTCGTCATCCCATCGCGCTGGTCCTGAATTAGAGGAAGGAAGCCAGGAATATCACCCAGTTGCGACTGGTTCTTCCAGGTGCAGTCCCCATGCGATGATGTGGATCATGAGCCTTCAGTCACTGTCAACCACAAAAACGGACAAGCGAAGCACGTGAGCTCTTTATCCTGTAGTAGAGGAAGGGAGAAAGGCCATCTCGACCAATTGAGATTGGTTCCTTCAGGTACAGTCCACATCGCGCTTGTGGCTCATGAGCCGTGGTGACGTGGCTCGTGAGTTCTCATCAGTCACTGTGAGCTCACACGGTGGGAAAAGCGTAGCTTGTGAACAGATCGCTCTGTCTTGAATTGGAGGAAGGGAAAAATTTTCATTTCACCCAAATGAGACTGGTTTCTTCAGGTGCGGTCTCCATCGCGCTCATAACTCGTGAGAACTCATCGGTTATTGTGAACACATTCAAACAAGCGTAGGACTTAAGTACATCTCTCGTAGTCCTGTACTAAAGGAATCCAGGGCATCTCCACCAGTTAAGAATGGTTCCATTAAGTTGCTCACCTGCTTCTATTCCCGCTCTCCCAACTCACCAGGAAGTAATTAGGATATGATTAGAGGTTGAATATGTGATTTGATAGGAAAGCACATTGTGTCACAACACACAAGCGCCGTGCCTTACTCGCAATTCGATACCATTTTCCGAATGTAATGCGTACGAGGACAAAAACGCTCCCGCTATTGTGTCCCCCAGGCAGGCTAGTAATGGAGGAAAGGGGATGAAAGGTGATACGTGATTGGAGGAGCCCCATCACTCCACAGCAAACAAGCAAACAGTCTTCCTCGAGGCAGAATTCGAACCACCCACACTTCAAACCCAGACTGCTAAGGCCCTTCATCCTTAGTGATCTTAGAAATCTTGTAACGTCGCAGACTATAGATCTCTCATCCTTTTATGAGAGACCTATAGTCCCGCTTGACATCCGGAAACCGACTACTATGGTCCCATGTCCACAAAGAGCAATTGCAACACGTTGTAATGGTTGTTATTTAGATTTATCATCCGTTTTTCGGCAAAAGAAACGCTGATGAAACTCTATCTATCCTCTGTACTAAAAACCAAGCTATCCTTATACATAAAATACAAATAAAGTGTAAGTCAAGTGAATCACATGGGCTGCAGTTCATTTAAATATTGTCAGTCCGAGTGACACTGCTTCAAAAGCTGTGCGGCCGATGATTCGACCGTCTTATCGTGGACTTCCTCACGGCTGAAGGGTACCAGGACGATCGGCGTTCTACTGCAAGAGCAATCATATGACTTCGGCCACGGAAGAATGCGATATTAATTGCCTTCATGTATCTTACACGTTTAAAATTTTCAAGTGTGCCATTTATAAATCATTTGGGAGTATTATTCATTTCATAGAGTTATTGTTTTTTAAACATTGTCTTCACTAATATGTTCCGATTTGAGGGCAATTCTAATACAAACCAAAAGCCCACTCCTACTTCCTTAACATACGGTGCCCGTTGCCTACAAAAATAAAGACCTCAGTAGAACAAGGGTCTATCCCATCTATTTGTGAAATTGAGATATTAGCATTAAATATAAATTCAAATATTATTATTTTAGTCCAATATGATGTTTACATTCAGTATGGCCTCATATACAATTACTATGTTTAAAAGTGTACTGGGCTATTTTATGAACGTTCTAGTAAAACCCTCAATATCTCAGAATTATGTCAACGCGGGATATCCTATTGTTCTACTGAGCCCTTCAATTGTTTATAAAAATCGTTCCTATGAAGTTACGCTCGTGCTTATTTACGGCATGAAAAAGGTTGTTTTTTTTATTTTACGACAAAAATAGAGCAAGTTTATGGGATACGTCCTAGACTGCAGGGAAAGAGCAAAGGCTGCAGCTAGTGTGAAAAGCCAGCAAGACTTTCTCACGGGCTGAAGGCCAGACGACAGCCCGCTCGAGATGGCGGGCACGTGGTGGAGGCGACACGTGGACCGCGTGGCCACAGGGCTGTAATTAGTCAGTTTATCTTTGCAGCTCCTTCGCCGCCCCAGCGGAAGATTATCGTCGCCGGCGCTGGCTGCACAAAGGAACTTTGGAGAGCCTCTCGTTCGCCTCCTCAAACACTTCGCGCCCCGCCCCGCGCCTCTCCTCGCCTCGCGCCCCGCCTCGCGCCCCGCCCCGCCCCGCGCCCCGCCCCGCACCCCGCCCCGCGCCCCGCGCCCCGCCCCGCGCCTCGCCCCGCGCCCCGCCCCGCGCCCCGCCCCGCCCCGCCCCGCGCCCCGCCCCGCGCCCCGCCCCGCGCCCCGCCCCGCCCCGCGCCCCGCCCCGCCCCGCGCCCCGCCCCGCCCCACCCCGCCCCACCCCGCCCTCCGGCCCGTTCCCGCCCCGCGCAACCACTCTGCACCACACCCCACCTCGCGCCCCGTAATCGCCCCGCTTCGTCCCCGCCCCACCCTCTCCCCGCCCCGCGCCACGCCCCGTCCCGTCCCACGTCACGCCCAGCCACGCGCCACGCGCCGCGCACCCCGAACTTCCAGCAGCCCGTCACAATGGGTCCAAATCGTGAAACCGAAACTACATGGTACACCGGTCAACACATTTTTGACTGGTTGCGGACTGGGTTGGTCACGAATCTAAAAAGCCCTGCCTGAGAATATGGAACTTCCCGTCACTTGCAGAAGCCCTGGCAGGGAATAGATAACTAGGCCTCATATCTAAACGCCGTGGCGGAGAATTGCGATCTGCCGTACGCTTGCCCATTGTCCCGATCACTAGCCTTGATTCGGGTTAATGAACACCGAAAGGAGACTGCTGAGTGTTCCGAGTCCTCGGATTTTTGCAGTCCGGTGGCCAAAAGACACGTCCCGAGTACTGAGGAGTGGTTCCAGTAGTACACATGAAAATGTCGTGCAGGTAAGTGTTCGCGTGTCTCTAAGAGGAAAGCAATGTCAAGGATAACGCAAGAAAGATCGCGAGCGATTCCTAGCTCGTTAGCTACAATATTGCTCCGGCAATAGCAAGGCTCGTATTAATCAGAGAAACCACGTAAACCTACCGATCAGAGTACCCGACTGCTACAATTTTCCTTCAGGAGTCTGGAATGAAACCGTAGAACATTTTGATCAAGCTATCACAGCCTGTCAGAAGTCGTAAAACGCTTTATGCGCAGTGCAAAAAGTCCCGGAGCAGCGCCGGGTTTTTCCTGCTTTCAGTCGCGGAGCCTCGTCACGCGGTCGACGTCGCCTCCCTCCCTTCACGCAACTAATCGCAGTTGCGACGCGTGCGCAGAATATCGGTTAGTTGGTTGGTTGGTTGGTTGGTTGTTGGTGATTCCGAGCACCTCAACTACTGAAGACCGTTTGTCCAGGTCATTGGTCATTCAGGTCATTGGTCCCGTACGTGTAGTGCATGTCTTCACCGAGAGGTGGCGGTGATCGTCCCCCGCCGGATGGCGAGACCCGTCTCCGACCTACCATCGTCTAGCGAGGTTTTCTACCACAAGGTATCCCCCACTATCGGGGCACCGCCCCAACCGGGATAAGCGCTACGCTCCCGACCGGTTTCCCGGCATGTGAGATAGTGTAATGCATGTTAGTGTAAATGTAAGTAAGGGTGAGGATGGGACAAGGAATAAAGGAGGTAGGAAAGATCGCGCGCGGTCCGTGGCCCGTTTGGTAGGGTACTGCTCCGGCATTCGCCAGGTGTTGAACGGAGAAACCAAGGAAAACTACCGATGAGAGCAGCCGGCTTCTAGAATTCTCTTCCAGACAGTGACTGAATTCGATCTAGCTGACAAGCTAGTGTGGAAAATTTTGTCACTGTCGGGACTCGAACCTAGGACCTCCCGATCAGAATATTCGTTAGACATAACGAAAACATATGTCTCTCATAGAGTAATTATCGATACTATTGAAATTAAAAGACTCAAATATGTGGCGACTTAATCAGGGGTTAAAAGTAATCACTAAAAACGATTGCCTGTAACGCTTTCCAATTGGCAACTAACTTCAAACTTAAGACGAGAAACACCTTGATGCAGGGGAAAAAAGGAGTGTTGAAGCCGATGGCTAAAACAGGATTAACTAAAGAACTCTGCAGTGAAAAACTTAAATAAACGTTGATCAATAGTGGTTGCTTATCACCTCGCAGTGAATGTGACCTTAAAATAAACAAAAAATATTATTATCCTTATACACAAACCTTCAAATACGAGAACCTCTGTGCAATAGTTTCTTTTTGCGCACTACGATACTGAGGCGCCATTTGGGACCAGTGTGCGCCCTATCCATTCCCTCCCCCACCCCCACCCAGCAGGCGAGCGGGCACTGTTTGCCGCGGAAGCACCCTCCCATTAGCGGACTTCCGGTTGAGTTGACTTTTCCGGAAGATTCCCTCACTACCCTCTCCCCACTCTTCCCTACGACAAAGACGACGACGACGACGAAGATGACGGGCGACGCGAGCGCAGCCGTGCGGTGCTGTCTGACACTACCGCTCGTCTATCTTCCCTCTCTCATTCGATTAAGATTAATTGCCCACTGTATATACATTGTGACCGATTACAGGGACCTTGAGGAAGCAGAGAGAGACAGAGAGATTACTTATTCTTTGGAGTTGTAGAAAGTTCGGTTGCGAAAACTTTACGATCTTTTGTGGCTCTTGGGCGTCTTCACGGCTGTTCCCCTGTGGAGCGAGGAACGCGTAAATGGATTTCAGGATTTCCAATTCGGGTTGCCGCTGCGAGAGCTTGAAACTCGCAGTCAACATTCGTTCGTTTGCACACAGTCAAGGAGGCAGTTGCCTTGAAAGTGCACTCTATCTGCTCTGAAGCAGCAAATGAGGCAGTCAGATGGCTCTTTGCCGGGGGCTGTAGTGATGGGGTACCAAATACGTGGATGCTCTCTCTTTAAGGGGAGACAGGTTCTGGTGACATTATGTTGGGTCAAGTGACGACAGTTTCTAAGTTTTTTTTTAAATAATGATAATATAGATATGGTCACCACCGCGTTATTTTGGCGCGGAAAACAGAATGAATTATTCCCCCTGCATGCAGTTGGCAACTACACCATACAAGAAAAGTATCAACGGAACGTACACTTGAGATATCTTTAGTCGACATTAAAGAAGTAAATTAAAGTGCAAGTTAGTATTACATAATAAGTGGCATAAACACGTACATGTAGGAACAAACATTGCTTGGGGGTCTAAAATTGATTGGAGTTTCCTGACACAGTAGAGACAGAAGAATAGAGAGGAAAGGGGAGTGAGACAAGTATAAGAAGAGAGCGGAAAGTAAATGGAGAAAACGAAAAGTAAAACGAAAGCATGGGAAGTAAAAAGGAAATAGCATAAAGTACAAGAAAATAGCGTAAATTAAAAAAGAGATCGTAAAGGAAAAGAAGAGAGCGTAAAGGAAAAGGAGAGAGCGTAAAGGAAAAGAAGAGCCAGAAGTACAAAGAGGGAGCCGAAAGTACAAGGAAAGAACTAGAAGTACCAGGAGAAAGCGGGAAGTTCAAGGAAGCAGAGATAAGTAAAAGGAGAGAGATAAATAAAAGGAGAGAGATAAATAAAAGGAGAGAGATAAATAAAAGGAGAGAGGAGTAAAAGGAGAGAGAAATAAAAGGAGAGAGGAGTAGAAGAAGAGAGAGAAGTAAAAGATGAGAGAAAAGTAAAAGGAGAGAGATAAGTAAAAAGAGAGAGGAAAGTAAAAGGAGAGAGGGAAGTAAAAGGAGAGAGGGAAGTAAAAGGAGAGATGGAAGTAAAAGGAGAGAGGGAAGTAAAGTGAGAGAGGGAAGTAAAAGGAGAGAGGGGAGTAAAAGGAGAGAGGGAAGTAAAATGAGAGAGAGAAGGAAAAGGAACGAGAAGTAAAAGGAGAGAGAGGAACAAAAGAAAGACAGAAGTAAGAGGAAAGAAATAAGTAAAAGGAGAGATATAAGTAAAACAAACAGAGAAGTGAGAGAGAGAGAGAGAGAGAGAGAGAGAGAGAGAGAGAGAGAGAGAGAGAGAGAGGAGTACAAGGGGAGCGGTCCTGTCATTCCCAGTAGGAAGTTTCCTTCGCAGCAGCGATTGCGTCTCCCTTGACCCCAGCTCATCCCCGGATCCCGGCTGTCATCCAGCTTCCGAGATTTTGCGCCTCCGCGGGCGGGCAGATTGGCGGAGTACAGTCCAGCGTGGAGGACGTCGAGAGGTGCGGAGGCGGAGAGGAGAAAGGAGGGAAGAAAATAAGGTAGTCGGGACGGAGAATGGGGGAGAGAGGACGCAGAAAGGGTGTTAGGCGAGGAATTTTGGGACAGAGGACGCACTAAATGGAAGGATAGCGGGCTGGAGGAAGGAAGGAGAGAGATCTGTTTGAAGGAAGAGAGGCAGTTGAAAGGGAAAGGGCGAGGATGCTGAATGGAATTAGAATTGCATGGCAAGATTTCATTTTAGAAATACCTGGCGACGATGGTTTAGGAAATAGTTCGCAAGATAATTTTAAGCCTTGAAATGACCATATCTTTTGTTCACGACACTTGAAGTTGTCTGTGTAGGGAGAATAACTGGTAACTTTTCTTAGACTTCTTTGCCGTGAAAGAGATGTCTACGTATATATTAAATTAACCTAACGTACTATTTGATGGTGTTAGCATTAATTTCAAATTAGAGCAGCAGTTCAAGTAATGTTTATTTAGATACAATTTTAGAACATCGTTTCAGAAGATGTAAATCTCATAAAACACTTAGAATCCACTTTTAACATAATCTATATGTTAACTCAGAACAGAAGTGACTGCAGTCCAGGTTTCAGCACAATATTAAATTTGGTAAATATAATGCTATTCATGTAGATTTTAATTATGTATATATGTAGTTCATTAAAAATGAAAAACTAAACTTTTTTTTTTAATTTTACTCTTTCCTTTAATCAACCGTTATTTTGTATTCTCTGAAAAGTAATCATGAGAATGTTCTCCTAGAGGTTGGTATTGCCAGGTATTTTCAGTAACTTTCTACGCTGCTTATGAACATCAATATGTCGGAATTGCAAATCGCCTAACGGACGAATCACTAGAAGCGTTCGTCTTCTGAACAGGATTTCTGAAAACGACCCAGCAGAGTGATTCTGCTTTTACTATGTGCAAGCCCAGCATCTAGAAACCAATAAGCGTAAAGAGCGCAAAATATGCCTTTACGAGCGTCACAAATCGAACGGCGCTGGCGAGCTGACCCCTCGAGCTCCTTCGCGCGGAAGCACGCGAGGGGGCCAGGGGCGGGGGGAAGCGGCTCAAGGGGTTAAGGGGGCAGGGGGCAGGGTGAAGTGGCTCAAGGGGGTCGGGGGTCAGGGAAGCAGGTCGAGGGGTGTGTGGTGGGGGAAACGGTAGAAAGGGTGGAGGAGACGCGTAGCGAAGCGGGGAAGTGGGCACTAGACGGGACGAGGCGGGACGGGGCGGGACGAGGCGGGACGAGGCGAGGTGGGGAAAGGCGTGCAAAAGGCGGGCGGGCAGAGGCAGGGAGAGGCGGGGCGGCAGAGGCGGGGAGTGGCGAGGGAGGGCAAGGCGGGGCAAGGCGGGGCGAGGTGGAGCAAGGAGAGACGAGACGGGGGAGGCGGGGAGAGGCGGGGCGGAGGGGGTTGGGCGGGGTAGGGCGGCGGGTGGTGGGGCGGGGTGGGCCGAAGGGATCGAGGGGGCCAGAGTCGCAGAGGCGGAGAAGTAATGTCGAGTGGGCGGGAGTTAAGGGGCGGGGAGGAGAGTCTCCACCACCACGAGGCCTGCAGAGGGCGTCGTAAACCCTTTGCCCTACTAAAAGACGTTCGTGTGGTGAGCGGTTGACGGCTGCATCGGGCGAAATGGAGCATTGGATTATAAATGGGGAATAGTGAGACATATAGAATAGAAAGTTTTCCTACGAAAACTAATGTGAAATGAAAATTTACATCCGTCATTCAATGTATGACCATCCGACGTGATCGGGCGTTATATCACGAATGAACTTAGGGATTTCCAGAGTGATAAGAAAACGCCAATTAACCCATTAATACATGTGATCCGATAAACCGGGTGTTTAGAAAAACAGCAATCACACTTGGAATTAGAGACTTATTTGTTTCAGGTATACACGAATCAATGCTGGCTTTGTTGGAAAGTCATAAATTAAATCTATTCGCTGTAACTTTCAGGTTCTCGATCTGGAGCGATTAGAGTGCAAGATGGCGCATTACAGTCGCGCTGTTTCACGTAGCAGGTAACTTTTTATTTAATTATAACATCTACATTATTTGATATGAACAATTTTTTTAAGAAATAAAATAAGGAAGGTTCGCGTTTCCCATTTGAATTGGTGTTCTAAGAAAATAGTTATAAACAACTAAACTCTTTCGAATTAATTTTTATTATCTGAAATATAGTATCCAATGCACAGCACTTATCATTGCAATATATCAGAATGGCCACGGTTTTTTTGTCTACATTTCAAACAATTGCTTTTAAATGAAAAACTATTGTCAAACTATCTGTTGCTGACATTTTGATTATTTTGAAGAATACAGGAGACGCTAACAATTGTAGGCAATAATTTTCGCTGTCAGCAGAAATTATGCTTGTTTGACGGAAAGATAATGATGTTGTCACTATTGCCACTAATCATGAAGGAAGGGAAATGGGAAGTTGTACGCGGTGGTCGAAAGAAAAATAAATGTAAAATTAATTTTACACAGCCTGTCGTTTTTAGTTCGTACAATAAAGGAATGAGTGGGGTGGATTTGATGGATAAAATGGTGGAGAACTAGAGAAGCGGAATGCGACAACGAAAATGGTATTGGCTTATATGTGCATGTTTTTTTGATACTCCTGTTGTGAATGCCTGGCTATTGATGAAAAAATATTTCAAAATCTTGAGAAGTACCATTGTTTTCTGAAGTTCAGAAGAGATATTTGTTTGAGCTTGTTGAAAATGCATGGAACATCATCAAGAAGGAAAACAGCCAAACGATCCAAATACTGACATCTGTTTTGACGGCAAAAACCACTGAATAATTTACATATCTACAGAAAAAAATTGTCATGGTCACTATCATGGTAAAGCAAATTTAATGTACCAAAAATGTAATGTGGGATTGCATCCCAAATGCTTCAAAGACTCATTCATATTAGAATATGAAGACAGAATTTCAGTGTACCTTTTGTGAATAAATATTATTTTTCAGAATCGAAATACTTTCATTTATTTTGTTCAGTAATATAAATATAACGAAAAAAATGGTACAGACATCAAAATGGATTAAAAGTTTAAAATTTTGCTAATTTATTTTTAGAGTAACAAATGACTTGGTACACAAGAATTTCACCAAAGTCCTTTTTACTGAAAACATAAACGGCCAGCCCGACAGTAGCACTTAGAGTACGGTATTCATGTAATCCGATTTATTGGATCATGTTTTTCTTGTAAACGGTGGAGAATAAAATTTTGATAATCCAAATAATGTCATTTAGATGTATAATACACATATATATAAGTATTTCTCCAAACATAATCCAGAAAAATTCATGCACTAATGGGTAAACCGATTACAAAGAATATACCTGATATTATGAAATAATTGTGATACTGGGAATATAGAAAATCTTTGAAAATGTGTGTTTAAGGGACAGTAAGTGAGAGCACAGAGAAGATTAGTGGGTGAATTCAATATGGAGCAAACCCTTAGATCTTTCAAGAGCTATGTATTATGGAAACTAGCAATAGTACCCATGTGCAATCCGCTTAGTAAATGTAAACCGGAGGGCAACCACTACGTTTTTCCTCATCAAGGAGAAATGAAAAAATATCCCATTGTACCCGGCTCCACAAATAGAGAGAAATCAGCCTTTGTGGTGGATGTATAGTAATGATGGGAGTGAGGGAGCTGTTGAACAGTACGTTCTAAATACAAATAATGAAATACACGTAGACATATACATATAGTCGCAAGAGAGAATGAGAAAATAAGAGATAAATATTAATCCTTTTCTGTAGAATGCATAAAGCAGCAATATTCGCAACGTCTATTTTTCTAGAACCCTTTACGTTTCAGAGCTAGATCAGAAACATTAATCTGCTAGCTAGTACTAAAGCTGGTTGAAGCTGAGGCCTACATTTTCTGTATCACATCATTTAACTTAGTAGTGAATAGATATACTAAAATAAATTCTATTAAAGAAAATAAAATTATCAACGAACGTAACATCTGGATAGTGCGAGGAAATTTGGGTTTAATGGGATAAGGCAGCAGAAGACCTCTAGTGCCTTTGCTAACAGCACGACATAACCTGCAGGGCCTCTCCTATCGATTGGGCTCCAGAAGACTGTAAAACCGTGACTTGGACAGATTAGTACCGATTCAAGTTGGCAAGAGCTGATGGTAGGATTTGATTGTGCCACAGAACCCGCGAAACCATGGACCTAAATGGTCAGCAAGGCATTATGCAATATGGTGGTGGCTCCATAATGGTGTGGGGCGTTTTTATAGGGAATGAATTGGATCCTGTAGCGCGACTGAACCGATCATTGACTGAAAATGGTTACGTTCAGCTACTTGACCATTTGCAGCCACTTATGGACATCATGTTCCCAAACAACGATGGATTTTTTATGGATGACAATGCGCTTTGTCTCCGGGCCACAATTGTTTGCGGTTGGTTTTAAGAACATTCTGGACTAATGGAGCGAAGGATTTGGCCCTCCAGATCGCCCCATATGAATCGCGGCGACCATTTATGGGACATAATCGAGAGGTCAGTTCGTGGCCAAAATCCTGCATTGGCAACACTTTCACAATTATGGATGAATACAGAGGCAGCATGGTTCAATATTTCTGCAAGGGACATGCAACGTCTTGTTGAGTCCATGTCAGGTCACGTTGCGGTATTTCGCCGGACTAAAGGAGGACCTATGCGATATTACTAGGTATGGCATGACTATTGTCACCTCAGTGTGTATTCAGCAGATCCTTCTGTGCACGATTGAGTTGTATTACATCGATAATAAAACCATTATTTTTCACGTTTTCCCATCGTTTTTCGATTTGTAACCAACGTGCGGCGCATCCAGCTGACGTCAACACTTCCCAGCCCACTGGGCACCATCCCACCTCTCCTTTTACCTTTACTCGCCTCGCAAAAGCCCCTAGTCCGCTGACGTCCGTCCCGCCCCGACTCGTCCATCACCATTCCCAGCCCGGCCCCAAAACTCTCTCTCCCACCCACCCCGCTCCGACTCGCCCCGCCCCCCTCCCCGCCACGCCACGCCTACACCGACCCCGGCTCTGCTCACCCCACTTCACCCCCACCCCGCCCCGTCCCGTTGCGGCCTGCGCCCCGCACCATCTTCCATCGACCTACCCCATCCCGCGCAATTCCCCCGCCCCCACCACATCTGTCACCGCTCCGTCTTGACCCTCCCCTCCCACTACTACTGACCCGCATCAGGCACATCCAGACTCCCCGCCCCCGCCCCCGCAGTCGTAAAGGAGGGCGCGGCAGCTGCGTAGGAGTCTTTGCAACCGACAGCTCTTCCGGCGAACGAGGTCTGGGACGCGGCTCCGGACGGGCTGCTGCAACAAAAGTAGACGTTTTCTCTTAATAAAACGGCTGCATTATTTGAATCCCCCAACCATTCAGTGACTACGCTGGTATATGAACTTTGTTGAAATAAAACATGAGAACATTTATGAATACATCATTAATA
This sequence comes from Teleogryllus occipitalis, assembly GCA_011170035.1. NCBI lineage: Eukaryota > Metazoa > Arthropoda > Insecta > Orthoptera > Gryllidae > Teleogryllus > Teleogryllus occipitalis. The sequence continues at coordinate 100,331 of BLKR01003525.1, read as the reverse complement.
TAATTATTTAAGATATAATAGTAATAAAACTAATTTCAAAATGATGCTACTATGGTTTAAAAATTAAAAGTCGATTTTAGCAATACGTTAATATTCAAACCAAACATTTGAAATCTCTAACGGCCTTTTAGAGAGTGGTTGATATTTACCAAACTAACTTTCTCTAATCATCCAATGAAGATAATGCATTCATCTGCGAGAGGAGCAGTTAGCTCCTGATTGAGCAGCTTTTTGGTTGAAATCAGAACATACGAGAAGAAATACTCAGCAACTTTGAATGTTTGAACGTGAACTTCTACGCGTTATTGCGAATTTGTATCTCGCAGCAAAATATGGCAACTTTGCCGCGAGACATGTTCTTCTATTCGTGATAGTTGGCGCTATAATAAGCCAAAAGTAGATACTTTTCGCTTTTGTCAATTGTGAACAGCCACGCTTCCCTTAAGCGATACACAGTAATCCTATTGTCCTAAACGCTCTCGTGATAGTTCAGCAAAAAATAATGCAACATTTCTTTGATAATGTCTGTGTGTACGTACATCAAATATAATCGTATATTTACTAATATATTAAACATCTACTGAAAATATTTATTTATTGATCTTGGTGCTTCAAAAATGCGAATTATGTTAGAAATTATTAGAATAATGTTTTGGTCAAAACATCGACTACTAATTGACTACTAAATGAACAATGATATTTGGCAACAACATTCTTTATTTACTCGAAGATAAAATATAGTATGATCACTACATTCTTCATTTCTCCGCCTTCTATCACTGATTATTTCAGGGATTTCACGGGACATTGCCTGATTCTGGTAGCCATGGAAGCATTTGTGTAATGCAGCTACTTTAATAGCAACGTTGGAGATAATATTCAGACACTTTTTTGGATTCGACATTTTATTTCCTCTTTTATTTTTCGTGATTTAAAAAATATTTAGAAAGAAGAAAGAAAGACTCCTACTCCCCATTGATTTAGCACGGTTCCTGATGAATGGTCGTAATTTTATAGTACTGCCAGCTGTTTTTCTCAAATTTACTAACATAATTTAACTTACTGTAATAATAAAACATCAATAAAATCTAGATCTTATGAAATTTATTTTATCTTTAACGTTAAAATAAATGTCGTTATTAAAATAAGTATTTAATAAGAATGGTTGATAGAAAAGGGTTCTTCGTATATTAAGGCACACTGAATTCCGATCGCAGAGTTTAATCTGTACAAACAAAATCATTTAATCGGTGATTTTTATACAAATTAAAAATATATAAATTAAAAATGATTTAGGGGACGAATTATGTAGAACTGGATAATTTTTCGAATAATATTTGTGTCTATATGGCAAGTAGCGTCTGACTGGAAAAGGGTGTTCCATTATCCAATCAGAGACTTCAAACTTTGCTGACGTCACTGCAGAGTTGCCAATACTTATGAAGAAAATAATGAAATCTTACAGCGCGAAATAACTGCAAATTGAAGAGCGCCATTACTTGTTTATGTATCGTGTGTGCGGCTCTGTGTCGTCTAGTGTTGTGTCCTCATATTGCGATTTGTTTCTTTGTACTGCTGCTGTTGTGATCTGATGCAAGAACGAAGTGACTGCCGCCCGAGTAAGTGGCAACAGCGCTCTACCCCCACCCCAGCCGTCAAGTAGACAGAAGTATTATTCTGGCAATGCATTGTACACACCGAGCGATGTGGCTCAGTGCGTAACGCACCGACTTCGCAGTCGGGAGATCAGGGTTCGATCCACGAGCTGGCCATCCTGACCGGGGTGTTTGGTGGTTGCCCTCGGTCATAAGGCGAATGCTGGGATAGTTTCAAGAGACCACGTTCACCTCCATCACCTCCCACCTCCCCCTCCCCCCATCTCACCTCTCATCCCCATCCTACCATTTCATATTTCATTAATAATAATAATAATTATAATAATAATAATAATAATAATAATAAATACGCCCCCCTCAGGGAAAGCAACAGGGAACTATCCTGATTAAGCCCTCGCAAGAAATCTCAATTGTGTCACCTAACTCCCGTCTACGAAGGAGCAGGACCAGAGAAGAAGGCATTTTATGTGAGACGCCTGTTGAGTGCCCTTGCTCCCTCCTCGGCGGCTCTGAGGTCGCCGGGGAGCCGCCCTGGGGAACGCCCGCCCGGAAGGCAAGGACCGAGGTCGCGCTCAATTAGCACCGGCGCTCTCCGCCCCCACCGCCCTTCGCCCCCAGGGCTCGCGGGCGACATGACCGCTGATCGAGACAATCGGCGCGCCCCGCCCACGCCCTCGCCCGCGCGCGCCCGCCCGGGGCGGTCACTGTAAATAATTATGCCGCGTACTCGGTAATGGATGCCGCGGTAATTGAATTAGTAATGAGGGGCGCACGCGCGCGTATCGATATCAGCGCGCGTGCTCAGTGGCGCTGCCTGGCGATCGCCCGCAGCAGGTGAGGCGCTCGGCTCGCGTTATTAGGCCAATTATTAGCGCGCTAATTCCATTGTCAGAGGACCCTGGCCCGCTAATCAGCCCAAGAAAGTTCTGCAAGAATTATTTGTAGTACACTAATATGTAAAATCCTGTTCCATTCCCTATCGTATAAAATATTGTACTTTGCACCCATCTTACTTTATTTTCGTAAATGGTTAAAGAGATGAATTTGGTAAGAATAAAAAAATTATACTCGACCTCAATTGTATAACTGTTGCTGTAATAAGAGTTTAATACTGTTGGTGTGAATTTTCAATTTATTCTCGGCTTATTTTTTAAAACACTGATAATTTAATAATTTAATTAAAACACTTGTAAATTCTCACAAATAATTCATTTATACTAGATAAATCAAAATGTATACACGGTAATAATCTGCTAGCTAAAATGAAAAAAGAATTTTCCTGGGTGACAAAACGCATGTTTTACTGGGTCAAGACGTCCTGCCAGCGACAAACGTCATTGCACCTGTTTGTAACCTCTACCTCGATAAACGATATCAGTAAATTAATTGGCAATTAGTTGCAAATGTATAAAGAAAACAGGAAACGGAAATTTGTTGGGCAAACGTCCATGATAAAAAATAAACCTGCGACAGTTAATCAAACTGAACAACAAATTTAGTTAAAAAAATATTTTTATACTCCCATTGCATAATTCATTTATTTGATGGTTACAACCCGTTTCATAATGATACTCATTACGATACAAGTTTCATTGTGATGCAGTTCTTGGCCAATTACAAAGAAGTTTACAAACGAAGTAGGTATTGACACTTAATCATTGAGAAACATTCTAGTAAATGTTTCGTTCTATTATGTGCATTAAAATTGCGTTTAATATATTATGCTTGTCATTTTTAATTTCTTTTATTAGTAGTAATTCTTACGTGGAATATTATTTAAAATAAATTACATCGTAATTTCCTTTTGATCGTAAGTGTCTAGCGCAGTGGTAGTGGTAGAGGGATCATTTGAGTGGCGTTATGGTTAGGATGCAAGTAATTTTGTGTTATAAGTAGCTACCGTGTGGTTGCTCTTAAAAACCGGATAATTCTTTAGTTTAAAATGTTCAGTTAATAAGAGGTTCAATTGACTCCTTCAGAAATAGAAAAAGCCAAAATTGTGAACTCAAAACTATTGCGGCACCTTTTGTACTCTTTGGCAGGCGGACTGGTAACACCTGCAGCATGGTACGGTAGCTATCCGCTAGGTGGCCTTGGTTAAATCCTGCATAACAACTGGCACGAAACGATTCAATGAAAAAGTTTAACTTATAAAAGTTACCGTAAGTCGTAGAAAAAGTACCGCATGAAACTCAATGTAATGGGCATTAATACCCTCATGTCAAGTTTACTATACTCCCTCGCATCGTAATATTACACTTGTGTATTAGTATCCATCATTACATCATCGTTTTAAAATGTACTATTGCGGAGCTGTGTCAAATGGCGAAATGACCGTGCGAAAGCAGACTGCAGAAGGGATCAGAATGCACCACACTGATATGCATGTTAATATTATGCTTATATGCATAATATTTAGGGATACTCACGGATATCTGAAAAATATCTTTCATATTCTTTCCCGTAAGTGGTCTGAAGATACCGATATAGCAATCAATAGTATAGAGGAAAGAGCTATGAGTCCACATTTGAGAAATGTTTAATTAACAAGTACTCTAAAGAAAGAATACCTTTGAACCATAGGCACCCATCGATTGTGTGAACAGCGTCATCTTATCCTTTACAGTTCAAAAGAAACAGCGTTTTGACTTACACGATTCAGTCTGCACGAGTTCTTCTTACTTGCGTAACCACATTTCAAGCTTTTCTGGTGTTGAACGTGTAGAAATTATCCTTAAATATTGTCAGTCATACGTCTCGTCAAATCGTAGTTACATTCTTTTGTCTGAATCATTGCCTTAACGGTCAGCCATCCAGGGAACCGCGGTGTCTGTACATCACACAGTTCCAAAACAGCCTCTCCACCACGATTATTTAAAATTTTCGCCTATAAAGTACTCGCATAGCAAAGAAAAAGTGCTGAAATGCCGTAACGGAAAGCGGCGAAGTTTTCATTAGAAAAACTCGTATTATGGGCTTCTGATATTGAAAAAGTAGATAAATCTTTTCTCTACATGTAGGAAATTATTTTATCAGTTATTTAATTAGAATCCACGTTTTGTAGGTCCGTGATACCGAAAAATGTGTTTAAAGCAAAACGTCTGTCCGTCCGTTGTTAACGCTAGCGCCAAAATCTTTCAGACTCTTTTCTCCAAAATTAATTTCTTTTCATCGATTTGGACGACCTTGTTCTGCCAATTTGAAACATTACAGTAGTTCACGCAACTTTAACCATTACTATAGTTTCTGTATACTACATAAGTAGCTGGCGAGAAAGAAAAAAACATGCCTAAATGTAAGGCAAAATTAAATCCTCCCACAATTCCTGTTATTGTCAGATTTTGTATTTATTTCGGCAATACAAGTAATGAACATATCGTGGATAACCTTTTATCGGTTCCTTGCCGGCAAACACGAAAGTCAAAATGTAGTTGGTTTCGTTGGGTGCCCGACTGATGCTAAACTTGAAAATTCCCAATTTAACCAGTCCAGGGAAATGGACAAGTAACCAAAGTCATGTCATTAGAATTCACCATCTACTAGGCTATGTTCTGGCATAAAAGCGTACACTCAAACATTTGAAATCTTAACTAATGCTTAATTTTGTGAGATTATTATTTTCCCATTCTACTTATTAAGTGTAGAGGAAGTATTGTAATGCTGCAGCAAAAGCCACAATTTTTCAATACAAAAAAACCGTGGGTGCCCGATACCAAAGAAGTGGATAATTCTAGTTCCTATAGTAAATAGTTAATTTTAACGCGTCGTGAAGTCAGAACCCACGTTTTTGTAGTCTTTGGTACGGAAATTTTTTTGCGGCGAAACAGACAAGTACACGAACAGACTGTTTGTTCATCTACCTGTCCGTCCGTGAACGCTAACAGCTCCAAAGTAACCAGGATTTTCACCAAAATTGATATTTCTGGATCGATCTGGCTGTAGCTGCCGCTCTTCGAATTTGAAACGCATATATTTTGGGGAAAATCTGTACATGAAGCCTCATAATTTTTTTCAAACAAGGCTCCAAATGTTTTTCTCCCCTCAAATGGGGCAAAGCGTGTACAAAAATCGAGCATATCCATTTCCGTTGAATTCTCATTTTCAAAAATTAAATGTTTATTTTTTTCTTAGTCACTTACATCTGCAATATAGAAGATAGAGATATTTATTTTAATAAATTCTGTTCTTTTAACTTTGATCTGTGAATAAGGTCATGCACAATTGTTTCAAAACACAATAAAATAAATTTTTTGCGTGAAATGAAGGTAATATAAAAAACAGATTTTCTCAAGTACTGTTGAGGCTGTATAATAGCTTGTTTTTGGGAGAACAACAGACGATGATTCGGGTTGACAAGACTCCTGCCGCCTTTCTCCCTTCGCACAAGGGAAAATTCTCAAAGACAATTATTTAAGAACTATTAGTTAACTTCAGCGTACGAATTATTGAAGATTGAAGTTGCCAGTGTTACCTCGTCTAGGCAAAAAGATGATCGTTTTCTGTCGTACTTCGGGCCTAATACAATGTTAGGCAAGCCCCGCGCCCAATACTGTTCACGGAGTCTGCACTACCGTTACCGATCGTCAAAATCTAAATGTTCAATGTAGCCAAGACGTGAATTACTTCGTCTTTTTACTGACGAGGCAATCCTTTGTGAAACCGCTCGGCTGAACGTTCTCAAACAATTGACTTTCGTGGCGTTTTTTTTGGAAATGCAACTGATTCTTAGAAATTGTTAACAATACGAAATGCTTTCTCTCGTTGGTTCCTAGTAGCTGGCGCAATCTCGCGAGCATCTTTGAAAGCAGTTCAAATTTTCAAAGCAGTTTGTCCTTCCAAAGATTTTCTAACGAAAGGCGTGTTGCTTTTCATTTTGGAAGCCCGACCACAATATTTACAGAAAAAATATTATCAGTCCAACGCGGGACATTTAAAATATATGGCCTTTGCTTTTAATTAGCGCCAAGGAATTGTCATAAATGATTGAATTGCAAATACGACTCCAAATTTTAATTAATTTTGGCCATCTAAGTGTCAACAAAGAAGAATGCAATTTTTTCTTTAACTTTTTCTCAGATAGAGTGGAGTTCACTTTTAACAATGGTGGAAATTTGATTTTTATTGATCTCAGTTAATTTTTTGGGAATTTATATAAAAAATTACAAAGAATGAAAGAAATTATGTGCTGACTTAGAACCCCACACGCTCTCTCTCTCTCTCTCTCTCTCTCTCTCTCTCTCTCTCTCTCATATATATATATATATATATATATATATATATATATATATATATATATATATATATATATATACACAAACTCATTCACACTGAATGCGCATTCTCTCGGCTCAATTTTAAAATTACTTATTTTACGAAGAACTTGGTCTTCAACAAATGCGTACTTGGCTTTTTTTCTTTCAAAACACGTGAAACAGATAAATAAATAAAGTTATCAGTCACTTGCTTTTTGCTGGCTGGCTACTGCGACCCGATACACCATTGTTGCCCTACCAATACACGCAGTATTTTCCAAATTATGCTGTGACTGCTCCTCTTTACCACGTTGCATTGCCAAAATTCCACCGACACAATGATATCTTCGTCGTGCGCCTATTTTGCCATTTTAACTTCTCACTTTCGTTATAATATCAATAAAACTATTGCCTGTCCATCGCGTACTTATATTTCTTTAAAACACTCCATTACGCGAAGCATAATATTATACGCATAACTGCTAATATTCTAACACATTCTCACTACGAATGTTTACTGTCCGATAACAATATTAAGTAAAAATATTAAATGTTCCTCGAGTATTTTCATACCAAACAATGTCTTACGCGGAGCACTACATGACACCTCTGACGATCAGCGTCTTTACACACATCTCCTTCTCATTGTTGTCAAGATCCTTCATCTATTTTCCAACGAACATTCACCGATCGCTTGCATGTCTCCACAAATAATATCATAACTTTTTCATTGAATTCTGTCTTTCAACGTCATTTCACTTCATTATTCATTCCTCTTATTATTTTTAATCTCTGTGTTATTTATTTTATTGCTTCCCGATGTCTAATAACGCTAAATTAGCTTAATTTTGGTCTTGTTGCGTCGTGACGTAACTGTGACGTCATCGCGATGCGTCATTATTCTTGTATATTAACATCTAATTACATAATTTGGATTTTAATTGCTACTGCAGCTCCTCGATATTTCTCAAAGCTGCGAGTAATACCGTAATTTTCGGCGAAATTTCCTCTATCAATTCTAAAAGTTTCGTCGCGATAGCTTCACGCGTTTTCTTAATATTTGAAAAAAAATCGCTCTTTCACATTAAGCTTCCCATAGTAACAATGGCTCTTGATTTCCAATTTCTTCGCCAAAAGTGCAATTCTAAATTTGCTTATATCTTCGGAACCCCTAACGCGATCTACTTGAAACAACTTTTAACTGGTTCCTAAAATTGTGTACTACCGATTAATACTGTCTATTTTGGTTTTTCATCGTGCATTCTTTTAATTTATAAAAATTGTTCATGCGCGATGCCGCCCTCTCTTGTCTTCTCACCTCCCACTCTTGTTATTTTCTGCATATGTTTACACTTTAAACCAAAACTGTTTTGGGGGGATTATTACACTACTTTTTAAAACCAGTTCACATCGTCAATATAATTTCCTGTGCAGTGATATATATATATATATATATATATATATATATATATATATATATATATATATATATATATATATATATATGGGTCTCAGGTCGTGAGAGAAACAGCTCCACTAAAATCTTTTTCACAAATCACTCTTCTTGTTTACCGATCATCAGACCAAATTTATTTTTTCCTCTTTAGCTCTTGTTTTCCCCTTGTTTTTATTAATCAGTTTTAAGCAACTTGCTTTCCATTTTCCCTTTCCCGCTTCCTACGGAAATTGCTCCAAAACTGTACCTGTAAACTCTAGTTAAAATCTCGAAGATCTTGTCAACCTTAGAATAAACTTGCTTAGAGCAGCTGCATGTCAACCGTGTAAGGAAGACCTTAAGATCACCTCTCATTGAAAGAAATCAAACCTGACTCCCAATGGCAAAAGAGATAAATCTCTCTGTGAGGTTCCTGGACGTTTCGACAAACCGCGACAGCACTCGGCACCTCCGAAAAACGCGAACGGATCTGGAGCTGCTCGAGCAGCGAAAAACGTTAATCGATTTGTCGAACATTTCGCCACTGTTTTTATTCCTTTCCACGCCACCACAGCTTCTGAAGAAGTCACCTTAAATTTTGTCGACTGTTTTACAGAACAAAAATGCTCTTCTTGAAAATACTCCATTAAATATTTCATTTCCAAACTTTAAATAAATAACGACACATAAATTTTAGAAACGATCCTGGATACGTTGTCAACACTGATAAATTATGTTCTGGATAAATGAAGAATGCCTATTCATTCACGAGGTCAATTTATAAGATTCGTATTTTCCTTTTTCTAAAGAAAGAATAATTTTAGAAATAGATTGTGTTTGAATGTTGTGGGTGCAGAGATAATTTCCTCAATTACAAGCACAGTCCCCCTGTCAAGTTAAAAATTAATGAAAGGATTAGGGTGGTCATGAAAAGTCGCGGGCAAGGTAACAAGCTTACTGGACCTCGCAGGCACTGCGCCCAGAGAAATTGGCGCGAAATTTAAAAGTAAGGGATGTACACACTCCTTCGGAGTGGCGGTACGTCACTGGATACATGATCCATGACGGTCATTACGAGATGTCATTTGGTAGTTAATGACCCAAATTTAGGTATATTAATTCCTATTTTCTCTTTAAAGCAAAGAAAAGATCCATTAAAATGAAGTAATACATCAGTCCGATTTCAATTGATAGTAAAATTTTTAAAAATTGAATCAAAAGAATCTTGATTTTGTAATCCTGTTTACTTAAGAGTGATATAAAAGCATGAACTTTCTATGTTCAGGTTAGAAGGTTTAACAGACAAATATTCTTGTCTGTTAAAAGCGCTGTCCGTCTGTAAGTGAGAATTGTATATTTATATAGATTTATTATTCATGTCTTCCGGGCTGATGGGCCGTGGTCCAATTGGCTTTGAGCTGCCAAACGTTTCGCCCACGACTGCGGTGGGCATCCTCAGTGGCGAGGTCGAGGGCGAAGTGTCCGGGACGGTGGCTGACTGGCTCAGCCCGAAAGACATGAATAATATTGAGTCCGGCCGTGAAAGCCTTCAATGCTTTATAGAGATTTGTTAATTTATTTCACACTATTACTAAACACAATAAATAACTGAATGATTTAATAACACAACACAAAACGAAAACAAGGAAAGAATTCGCCATTCAAACATATTCCTCGCACTTTGCAAAGATGCTTGTATAAGCGATAATTTAATAAGAAAATAAACATCAAATAGTAATAAGTAGTGAAGAATATAAGTATTATACAATTCTCGGTTATGCGATAGAAACAAATTGGTAAACTTATTTTCGTATGAAGCCACTATTCAGCGCCTCGCGCCGCTTCAGCTAGCGCATGTACAAAATCTCCTTTGTGGATTTTAAGGAGGAATGAGTTGGGAGTCAGGAAAAGTTGCCCATGCCCGCACGAGCGCCGGGCTCCTCAGGCGAGCAAGTAGCTCGTGCGGGCGCGGTTTGACGTGCCTGGATTAGGGCAGAGATGAAGTAGACGATGGACTCGGAATGCCCCCCACGTCACGAACACAACTTTTAACACAGATGCCTTGCGCAGGTTTCAAACTCACGGCCTTAGTGTCAACGTACTTGGACTCACCTGCTCCAATCTGCTGTCTTACGAGGTCTAATCACTTGAAAGCCCTTTTTGAAAGCGTGTTACGGTTTTGTAGCAATATAATAATTGATAAATCAAATAAAATAACTAATACTTTTCTTTTTATGTATATATGCCTTTAACGTGCTTACTAGCATTGCCTCTCTACATCTGAATTATTTAGAAACCATTGATTTCTATAGCAGAAATGCAAACAAGGTTTTTTTTTTAATATAATTTATTTATAAAGGTCGCATAAACAACTAGGTCTTGAGCGACCACAAGGTTGTAATACAGTCAGATATATTTACAAAGTATTTCTGTATGTTGAGTCTTTACAAAGTATGTTTAAATCAGTTACAATATGACAAATACAGTAGATTATTTTACATAGTATTATACATTATTGTGGATAGGTCAGACACTTGACCTGGAGGAAGGCATCAAGTAGATATTATTTTATTGGTATGAAAGTAGTTGAGTCTTTGAACATACATGGACACTTGTGTTAGTTTACAGATTTTTGTGGAGGTTGAGTTCCACAAGAGAAATCCAAAATTTTTTAATGGTGGTTTTTGGTTGATTTTATTATTTGTTTCTTGTAAGCATATCATATCAGGGTTGTACTTGTTAATTAGCAGTAGCAAATTCTCTTTTTGTGGATTAAAGCCATTTATATTCCATTGGAGAATTGTATATGCCATTTCAAGAGCAAAAATTTGGAGAGAGTGTTAGTTTGAATCTTCATCACTAGTTTCACTTAAGTTTGCCAGTTCTCTGCTCATGTCAATTGTTTTTAATTTCTTTTTTAAATTTGTGAAACGTCTTTTTATGTTTTTATCCGTAAGGAGGGGGTAGGTATCTTCTAACATTTGTAGTAACAGTTTGATATCTGGAGTGAATTCCAGAACAGCTTCCTCAACATTTATGCAATTTTTTGTTTTTCAAAAAGACTTTTTAGTTGTAACCAATTTAAAACATATTTGTTACTTGGTTCAGATAATGTTCCTTTGAGTGGGGCAAGTTGATTTTCTAGTCTATCAGATTCCTCTGCAAGAGAAATTTCAAGTTTTGACTTTTTATTGTTTTGTGGGTTTGATTTAATCACTGTAGAATTTTTGGATTGATGGACATTATCCATTATCTCTGGTGTAATCGGTTGTATGTTGTTAGTATCTGAGACACTTTCTCTAAGAAAGGTTAGGTTTTCTTCACCTACAACTGAATGTAACGTTTCTGATGTCTCAGATTTAGAAGATAGACTAGATAAGGGACGTTTGGCATTTTTTGTAGGTCTGTTGTCAATAGCAGGATGAACAGTGGAAGAGGGTTTAAGAGTTGGGAAGGAGGAGGGGGACAGCTCATTTTTTTCATTGGGATTAACTTCACAGTACCCAGAGGGGTTATCTTTTTGTTCATTCATTGGGCAGTTGTTAGCAAAATGACCGTGATCCTTGCATAGAAAACATGATATAGAATCTGATGATGGATATATCCAGAAAACTGTGTCATCATAAATAATTTTCATGGTTTCTGGTACTTTGTCCATATCATCTGGATGAATATAAATTTGTCTCCGGAAACTCAAAATGTGACTAAACCCTGGTTCGTACATGCCGGCTCTCAGGAAGGTCATTGTATAGCCGATTCGAATTTTGAGTTTCGTTAGCTCGTCAATAATTACTGAGTGTGGGATAATAGGACACACATTAGAAAGAATGAGTCTTATATTTTGCGTAATTAGCGGTCTAATGGATAACGTTGAGTTATTAATTGAAATGGTTGATTTATTGTCAACTAGTTCTTTCACAGATTCCTTAGAATCCAGATAGACACATATACGGTTTTTTGAAATCCTTGAGACGAACCGTATGGTCTGAGGATTGATAATTTTTGCAAGTTCCTGGATGTACGTTTTAACTGATATACCGTCTACTGAGTCCATCACAATCGCGTGTTCTTTTGTGGGAAACATACCTTTCTGAGCAGCAGTTAAATATCTGTTGGCATAATCTTGATTTTCATTACTAACTTGACTTGATTGATGGGTTTCACTGTTTGGGATGACTCCTTGATCAGAAGCCATCTTAGAATGGACGTTGGGTGTACTGTGTACACCTACTAAGGTTTAAATACGTTTTACTCACTCACTGGATTTGATTCAGTTGATCATTAACACGAAAGTCGACACAACACAACACTCGGCACTGTGCGGCCTTCAACGGCGCTCTCCGAACTCGATGCCGCTTATCGCACTACAGGAGGTCTTTACTCGCCAACGGTCGGAGCGACACTGACAAACAAGGTTACTTTTCAGCATTTAAATCTATCAATATTGTACTCCATAATGAACACTTTTCTCAAAAATAACTCAACAGTAAATGCTGTATAATACGCTATTTACCGCACATATCACGAGAAAGGTGTTGCTTGCTTTGATGTAATGTTTATTTGAGGAAATTGTTACATCGAACTACATGCACTTTTTATGCATATCCTTCATTTTTCACTCCTCTTATTGTGGAATTGAAACATGGTTTTAAGAATGTAATACTTGTAGAAGAGCGAATCCTGGTTCTATAAATTTTCATTGAAAAAGTCCCAATCATTTTTGAGAAAATGACAATTAAGGGTTTTCAAAACGCGCGATTTTCAGCATATTTTCAAAGAAAAAATTCTTCAGTTTTCTATCAGAAACCATTTGATAAAAAAGTTTAAATAAATTGGTGGAGCTTGAACAACATATATATTCTCATTTTAATGGTAATTGTTGCCAATTTCAAAAGCTCAAGAGTTCACCAATGTGGGACCCAAACCATTTTGATCAACTTTCTTTGCTCTATTTGGTAAAAAGAAACAAAAATTTGGAACAGTTTTTGAGAAAAATGTTTTATTTATTGCCATAACTTAAAGCAAACATTACGAAAGTACTCACGTTTTCAAAAAAATTGCACAAGACGTTATTTAGAGTTATAATTTTTATAACGAATATTAAGGAAAAGTCTCTGTTATATCGTAGTTTTGCAATATTAAATCAGGTCCTTTTCCGTTTTTATAAGAATACATATATTTTATAGAATACATATTTATAGACGAGAAAAAAAACGAGAAGAATTTGAGACCGGTATTAAAAATCTAATTGTTTAAAAATGTCCAGTAATTTATGCAAAATTGCACGAAAACAACTCACAATTTTGAAACATTGTTAACTGATAAAAAGTACTTCAAAAACGACAGATATTGTTCGAATAACCACATGTTTACGACAAGGTCCATGTTTAGGATTTGAAACTAAAATACATTTCATTCATGAAATAGCTGTACGAGACATACTTAAGTAGCTGTAAAAGAATATATTGGATACATTTATTAACTTATTGCCTGACTTTCAGTTTCTTACGACACGTTCTCAATGGTAAAGTTTGAAGCGCGTTTTCTTTGACTTTGCAGGCCAAGTGAGATGAAAAGCGACAAGAAAGCGCACACTCCTGCCCAGAACCGAAACAGAAAGTAAATATATTTATAATAATCAAATTATTTACGGGCTTTCCAAAACAATTAGGACCTTCGAAGCCCGCTTTCCGATAACCTACTTAATAAGAAAAGAAACGAAAATAAACCAAGCAGACACGATGTCAGAGGGGAAAATATTTATAAATGTTCCGAGTTTTCAAAGACGCATGCAACGTATTTTAATTTAGATAGAATTTACTTACTTGATTTTGTTGGACCGATGCAGACCGATGTCTTCCGTGGAAGTTGCAATGAATATTCTTCACCAGCTGATTCTTCAAACATGAAGGTATCACAAATACTCTAGCGTAGAGTACAGTTATGAAAGAGTACAACTAAGTACAACTAGTAGTACAACTAGAGTATAACTGCTTGCTCCAAATTTCTGAATGACACTTCACTAATAATCAGTATTTCATTTTCTCCAGTAACTTTGTGTACATTTTCACATTGTTTCGTAAAGATCAGTTAATTCTCACTCACAAACTCTTGTTACAAGGAAACAGCGAGAGCAACACATCCGAACTCGACCGCTGCAAGAGAAAGATTAGTGGGGAGAAGTTGTGAAGTTTTGTAAAACACCGCCGAAAACCAATTTCTACTCTTACCGCTACAATCAATAATCTAACAGGAATTTATTATTATTATTATTATTATTATTATTATTATTATTATTATTATTATTGTTAAAAATATACTCAATTAAGAGACTGATGAAATCTCTTATATCTAAACGTGATTCGGGGGGGGGGGGTTCTTCAAAACTAAAAATGTTTTGTAATTAGTCTTATTTTTGATAAGAAATATTTTAGCTCTATTTCATATTATTTAACTAAAACACAAATAACAGGAAGAAAAAACATGTTCAATGTTAGCTTTAAACTACACAGTCATCAGCTACTGGCAAATCATCGAAGGAACTCTTACGAATTGGCGAAAATTGCTTAAAACCTTTTTTATTTACATTGAAATAAGTGGATGTTATAGTTAATTTACTTTAGAGGCATTTGGATGTGTTATTCAATTCATTTTTGCTTTTAATGAATAATAATGAAGTGGAATGTAATGAAAAAAATTCTATTTTTAGAATGTACACGGATGTAATACTAATTAGTGTGAAATGATCTCAAAAGCAGATATCCAAACTCAAGCATTAGATTAATTCTATCTTAGTAAAAGAAGGCAATTGTTGGAGACAGTGAGTTTTGCCAAATCTCACAATGAACAATGAATGAATGACAAACCAGATTCCAGAGGTCGATGAGATCGAACTCCTCGCATTATATGAGTGACGTCGAGAGAGTTGCCACCAGCGAGACTCGACGGCAGGAGGAACACAACAGAAAAAACTCGGCTTCATGCACCGGGAGCGGTAGCTCAGTGCATCAACTGCAGCGCCTCTGACCGGGAGGTCCTAGGTTCTCACACCCCACGGCGGCAGGATTTTCGACACTAGCTTTTCAGCTAGGTCGAATTCAGCTGCTGTTTGGAGGAGAATTCTAGCGGCCGGCTGCTCTGATTGGCAGTTTTCCGTGGATTATCCGATCAACACCAGGCGAATGCCGGAGCAGTACCCTATCAAACGGGCCACGGACCGCGATCTGTCCTTCCCATTCCTTGTCCTACCCTCTCCTCTTACACACACGTACACTAACATGCACTACACTACCACATATCCCGGGAGACCGGTCGGGAGCTTAGAGCTTGTCCCGACTGGGGCGGTGCCCCGCTGGTGAGAGAGTCCTGGTTAGGGGGAAACCCCACTAGCCGACGGTAAGTCGGCGCCGGATCTCGCCATCCAGCGGGGGAAGATCACTGCCATCTCCCGAGAAAAAAACATGCACTACACTAACGGGACTAATGACCCCGCCCGGAAACATGAAAAAATCAATCAATCAATCAATCGGCTTCATGCAGTTCACCATCTCGACACAAGAGAGCACTAGTGAATGTGCTCTGGAACTTACGCGTGAGATACAATTAGGCAAGGGTTAGAAAAATAAACTATTAGTATTGAAGTTGTGAGTATTAACATTTTAAATTTGAAGTTACTGTACCATTTTTACAAGAAGAACATTTATTTGTCAAACACGAGCACGACTTCTGCAAACGTCGACAGCGCCATCGCTAAGAAATCCGAACGCGTATACGATAATAGTATCCTTTAACGACACTAGTTGCGCTGATAACCTCGAGACTTGTCACGGCGGCGTCAGATAAGCAACTGCCATCAGTAGTCAACCTTGACATCACTGCACAACATCGTCAGTTCGAAGCAGTCTGAGTCTGCCTTGGCAATGGATGTTTATTGGTCTAGGGTACTTTTCATTTGGACAAGGTTGAAATATCTCCACTTTACTGCATTTGAAAAGTGAAAAAAGAGAGATATTAATCTTCAAAGGGTTTAACAAAATATGTCAACTTTCATTAAAATGAGAATTAGTTGAAAAATGTGATTTTCAGCTCATTATTCTTTAAAGCACAGAAAATATTAATCCATGTCAGCAAGAACGTAATGTTGCTTCTAGAGACAACTATATTTAGTAGGTATCTCTTTGGGGATCATTACAAGATTCATCTTTCAAAACATTTTAATTTTTTTACTTTTTATAATTCTTTGCTAACGTTTGTTCAGCCGTGTTGCACCTCTTAAGAGTTTAATTTTCATTTTTTCTCAGCTCAAATCAAAACGATTTGTTCTCCATAAATTTAATATCGTTTCTATGTGATAGATAGAGAGAGAGAAATATTTTCTAAAATAATTTGGAAGAGCACTAATTTTCATCGAAGATTAAGTAGAAGACAATATTTAACAATCGTTGCCATATTCCCTGCAAAACGAAACATGAAAAATTTAATTTTCGAAAGGGTTTTCATAGACAGTTCAATGTTTCTGAGAGCGTGTTATAATACGTCCACTAATTCTGTAGGCGTAGCGCATGTTGTATCGTGGGAGATGGAGACATTTCTCCCGGAACCTCCATAAACGCGAGTTCCAGAGCCAACCTCCAAATTAGTTGGCAGGGTTTCCTCTCTAGACTTCTTCCTCCTGAGAGGAAGCGCTCTAGCGCAGACACAAGCTCCAAGTCCCCAAATGTGGCTTTATTATTGATTATTGATTTCGGGCGCCTCAACTGCTAAAGTCATGAGTTCCGTAAGTGTAGTGCATGCTTTCATCGCAGGAGATGGCGATGAGTTTCCCCTGGATGGCGAGATCCAGAGCCGACTTACTCGAGGGCTTGCGGGTTGTTTCGCCAACCAAATGATGACCGTCCAAGCCGCAACAAGCTCTATGCTCTCGAATGATTTCCCGGCATGTGTGGTAGTGTAGTGCATGTTAGTGTAAGTGTGTGTATAAGGGGAGAGGATAGGACAAGGAAGAGGAAGGAATATTGCGCGCGGTCCGTGGCCCGTTTGTTAGGGTACTGCTCCGGCATTCGCCTGGTGTTGATCGGAGAACCCATGAAAAACTACCGATCAGAGCAGTCGGTCACTAATTCGACTCGAACCCTAGGACCTCCCGGTCAAAGGCACTTGAGTGGCATCAGCTGATACCCTGAGCCACCTAAGCGGGTTCCGAGATGTGAAGAAGTGTTGGGCAAGTAAGTATGAAAGTAAGAGGAGCGATTAGGTTTGGACTAGGAAGAAGAAGAAATATCGTGCGCGTTTCATGGCACATTTTGAAGGTTCCGCTCCGACATTCGCATTTTATTGATCGAAAAAACACAAAAATCAACCTATGAGAGCACCTAACCGCTATAATTCTCCTTTGGTCATGGGAGGGATTTGAGCCTATTCAAAGCTTATTTAAAGGCGTTCGTATGAACAAAGTTCACCATTTGTGTTAAAATGGGTTAAAAATTACAATGCACGTGTATTTGTCTCTACATGTTGCTGTTCATGTTGACATTTAAAGAAACAGAGAGAATGAAATCATATGACATCACTAGAATTGACAGCAATTCTGATGCTAAAACGTTGTAGATTGCGCTTCCCTTCCTTTAAATGAACCTGACAGCAAAGCATTGAGTGACTGTCAACTCCAAGCATTAAACATCTGGACGTTCGCTTATTTCCCATCGATAGAATTTCAACGTCAAATAATATGCAACGCGTCCATGAAAACTAGATATTTGCTGCCAACCTTTAGGAGACTTGGTGGAATGGGAGTTTTTTTTGGGGGGGGGGGGGGTATCCAGCCAACTGCCGTCACTTTTTACGTCCTAATGGGGCGCAAATTTGACCATGCACTAGACACCAACACACTTGCGGGCTCCTCTGATCTGTAGACAATAGAACGTGAGGCCCTCCTCGACAACACATACGTGGGAGACAAGGGACAAACAATCATGGCCAAGGCGGGATTCGAACCCGCGACCCTTCGGACCAAAGCGCTCAGTCGGTAAAAATCGCCATTCATCAAAACGCACAATAGTTTAATGTAGTATTGTAGTGATAACAAGTAATAGAATAACAATACCTCTAAAGAATTACTCTCTACTACGTTTCATGTGGACGTAAACTACATTTGTGCTGGTCCAAGAGCCGCGAAGAATTGATAATTTATTTTCTCTTAAGTTTCTGCTCATTCTTCTTATAAATTGTTCAATCATACCCCCCGAGAAAAAGATAAATTCTAAATGTAATACGTTTTTAAAAACTTGATATCTTGTAATAAAAGCAATTATTTGCATTAAACACACACCACTGTGAAGTATGTGAAAATTGTAATAGAAACTCAAAATAAAATAACATTAATTATTAAATACAATATGAAATTTTATAATATTATATTAAAACTTACTCAAATATGTCCGATGATTCTATTCTAACAGGTATCCCACTATCCGAGATTGAACATTTCTCATCAATTTCTTTTTCCAAGACAGCTTTAATAACATTCGTTGGAAAACACCACGTGGTACTATTTCCTATCCCAGAGATCTGCCCGGAAGAAAAATATTTTCATACGAAAATATTCGCAATGAGAAAATGATGAACGGTTTTTCAAGATATATACATATTTTAAATTATTCTCAAAATGTTTATAATAATTCTGAGTACGAAATAATGAATTGAAAATTTCAACCATGTAATTAACTTTCGTAAAACTCTAAAGTATTACAAACAATAGTTTCCAGGAAATGTATAACATTTCGGAAGAAATATTATTTGAAGTTATTCGATTATTTGACATATGCAAGAGCAAACCATGAGATTCTTATTCCCAAAACTATACTCCATAAAATCAAAATTATCCGATAGAAAATGAAAGAGTATTCTTAATTTTTGATATTATTTCATTTTGCTATTTAAAAACTCGCGCCAAATGATGGTGTCCATGACTTATTGTACTCCATTTACATTAATATAATGTAAACAAAATCTATGAATACGCATGCAACATGGGTTATAATATTACTAAGCAGGTATTACACATAAATGTGCATTTTATTTAATTATACATATTTTAAAGGGATAAAAGTATTATCAAACCAAGCTAGTAATAGTTTTGAAGGTTTAACATATGAATTCAAAACATACAGGAGAAAAATTACAACTTTGGAAAAATAAAAGAAATAAAATTGTTCGCATCATTAACTAATACAACATTTTAGGATTTTTTGGTGGAAACCAAAATCCAACCAGCGAGAGAATTCTATTCTAAACACGCTATTCATGATTATGCAATACGCCTCCATCCCCACTAACATTATGCAATACGCACCTATCACCACTAATCATACACGTGTGGTCAAGATTCAAAAACTTGAAACAATGAAACTTTTCAAACTTGACTAGATTCAAATTTTTCGTCTCTTAGTCCAATATAAGTCAACGTCCTGACGAGAACAATTAGAAACTTCAGTGACGAGTTGGTGCTTGCAGCGCTCGGAATGCCCGCTGAAAGGGTCACGCGAGTACCTCTGCCTCAAACAGTGACGTGCTATGCGATTGATGATTGATTGATTGATTGTTAGTGATTCCAGGCGCGACAACTTCAGATATCATTAGCCCCTTAAGTGTAGTGCATGTTTTTATCGGGAGGGGGCGGTGATCTTCCACTCCTGGATGGCGAGATGCGGTGCCGAACTACCGCAGACTAGCGGGGTTTTCCCCAACCAGATATCTCCCAGCAGCGGGGCACCGCCCCAGTGAGGGCAAGCTCTAATCTCCCGACCGGTCTCCCGGAATATGTGGTGGTGTAGTGCATGTTAGTGTGTGTGTGTGTGTGTGTGTGTGTATAAGGGGTTAGAATAGGGCAAGGAAGAGGTAAGAAAGATCGCACGCGGGCTGTGACACATTTGTTAGGGTACTGCTCCGGCATGCGTCAGGTGTTGATCGGAGAAACCACGGAAAACAACCGATCAGAGCATTCTGCCATTAGAAATCTCCCCCAGACAGCGATTGAATTCGACCTTGCTGAAAAGCTAGTGTCGAAAATCCTGCCGCTGTCGGGGCTCGAAACTAGGACCTCCCGGTGAGAGGCAGTGCAGTGACATCAGTTGGTACACTGAGCCACCTCCCCCGATGTGCAATTCGAATTCGGCCCAAGAGCAAAGCCGAGCCGTTCGCAGATAAGGGGACACCTCGCAGGTAGAGTTCGCCATTCGGGGAGCACAATGGGATTTGCAAACAGAGCGGCCCGCGGTGCATTGTGGGTGCGTCTGTGCGCGGCGCGGCGTGCAAAGGATTGGCCGGGGCCGAGCCAATTGCGTTCCCCCGACGCGTGACCCTGTCCCGGGGGACTAATTGCGGCACAAAGCGTAATCTGCGCACGGAGGTGGGCGCAAGTCCACACATCGACTGCGCCACTGCGAGCAGCAAGCGATTCCGCCCCACGGGCGGCGACAAGGAAACGCGCCCTCTTCCTCCTTGAAGCACGGGTTTTACTTCTCGAAAGGAGTTGGTTCTGTGAGAGGGAAACAGAGACATATTTATTCATATAGTTATTCAAAATAACCGTTCTTTGTTCTTCGGCAGGATGTCCTCCAAGATTCTTTCACGAAGGGCACGAAGAGGGATTAAGCCAAAAAATATAGCTGATTTGCCTTTGCAAATAGTTTTTATTACACTGGAGCGAATTTTTCTTATCAATTCTTGCCAAAACTACTCATTTCATCTGTATTCAGAATTCAACTTGTATATGGGTGAGGATTCAAGAATTTCAGAACACATGCACAGAATAGCACATCACACAAAGTTTTTAACTATTTTTGACTTTAAATAAATAAAATAAAACATTTTCATTGGAGCTTTTAACAAAATATTTATTTTTTCTGTCTAAAATAAATGTTTTCAGGGGTATTTATATATAATAATTTTACAATGTAATTCTATGATGTTTTTCCCTGTCTGTTAGACAAGTCACCTTTATCAAAAGTTTCCAGGAATAATGATGTATCTATCCTGTAACTTTCATATTGAAATTATCAAAAAGAATGACTAACGTGGTTTCAAAACGCACCGATTCAATTTTTCTCCCAGTTGATCCTCGCATCTTCACTATATGTTCCCGTACATATCAAACAGGAAATGAAACTGAAAATTGAAAAGTGCAAGTGTTTTTACTTTCTGGAATACATAGCAGTATAGATAAAGTTATGTAAAGTTGTTTAAAATACATTTCGCGATTTATATGGAAATAAAAGATTTGGGGTCCCCTGTTACCGAAATAGTTTTTAACGTTAAATAGAAAATTTTTAACGTTGTTCTACGCGTCCGTCAGTGAGCAACATTAGCGTCTGAACTACTTGTAGAATTATTTTTCAAAATGAATATTATGCGGTCGATCTGGCCCGACTTGAATCCCTGCGAATATGAAAGACATTCTTAAAATTCTCGGATATTTTTTACGCAGCATCCGGACATTTTTTTAAAATTTTCTCAAAAATGGATCCAAATTATTTGGTTACAATTCCTTCTAAGAATTGTTTGACATTCAAAGATGATTCAAATACAAAAATGTAAGTCATAACAAAGCTCCCGATTGGATGATGGTGTCCCAATGTCCTTCCTGCTCCTGACCTTGAGATAGTATATTTAAATTCATGAGGACGTTTCCGTTCTACGTGGTTTTACAAAAGGTCCCCTCGGGGGCTCGATTTTAAAGTCTCGTCACGGCGCAAGTGTGAAAGGGGTCTGGGCGTTGGAGGCACCACTCGCCAGGAGCGCTCCCAGCGGCAGGGGCGAGTGGGCGTCGGCCGGAAGTGCAGCTGGTCGCGCTTCGGGGGGGGGGGGGGGGTATAAGTTCAAAGGCAGGGGCTTCGTGGCGCCGGCGTCTGCTTCCTCTCCATTAGAAGACGCGGAAAGCAAACACAGCGGTTGCGCGGGTGGCGCCCGGGGGCCTCAAATGAAACAGGAATGGTGGACATGCTTTCAATATCTTTACTTTCTCACCTTACTACCTATTTACTAGTAAAGAAAAAAACATTGTAATCGTGCGGCGAAAATCGGTGATGTTTTCGGCGATGGCAGAAAAAATCGTTTTATGGGGCCCTGGTATCGAGAAAGCAGATAAAGTTTTCCTCCTCTATTCAGTAAAGAGAGCTTCAAATGATAGAAGGTAAATGAAACAAGAAAGTTGACCATGCTTTCCATATCTTTACTTTCTCACCTTACTACCTATTTACTAGTAAAGAAAAAACATTGTAATAGTGCGGCGGAAATCGGTGTTATTTCAACAAAAAAATCGTATTATGGAGCCCTGGTAACGAAAAAGTAGATAAATCTTGTTTATCTACGCAGTAAATTACTTCTTCTAGCATCTTCTTATGTAGTCACAATCCAGGGTTGTGTGGGTCATTGATAACGAAAATTCGGAACGAGACAAAATGTCCGTTCGTCCGTCAGACTATGGTCAACACTAGCACTAAAATAGTTGGAAGGAGTTTCTCCAAATTTGACATTCCCCGAACTCAAGGCTCTGGGATCTTAAAAAGGATATTTTGATTTTTGCGAGTACTTGAAGCGAATATTTATCATTTTCAAACGTTTCTCAAAAAAGGTTCAAAATGTTTTGATCAATTTATTATGTCGGTTATAGGGAGGAACGCTTAATAATAATCGAAAAAAAGTAGATTGAAATGCAGTTTTTTACTTCAAATAGGCAATCTCATGCGTCTTGAAAACGAACAATTAGCAATTAGCTGATGCTAAGATAACAACATTTCTAGGTTTCTAATTCAATCAAACGTTACATTAGATATCCATATGACAATGAATTCAACACTAAATAGGTTCTCTGTGTTACGCATTTAGAATTATTTCCAATTCATTTGGCCTTCATGCAGCTCATGTATTTTGCGAATATACCCGCTTGAGACATAGCATAATATTCCGGAGAATCCTATAGCTCCCAGACTTTTTGAATGGAGAAAACGATTGGTCGAATAATAAGCAACTGCTATCCACGTGATTCGCGCGAGCCTCTGATTGGCTCACTTACTTATGGGTGGGAATATATTTCAATGTAAAACAAATATTTGTAATTGCAACATATGCCGTAAGAATCATATTCATTACAGTATCAAAAGCTCACCCTGAGAAGTCCACGTAAAATACAGGGTGTGTACGTTACTATACTACGTATTCCTAGATGGCATTAAACAATTAAAATCGATACACAAGTTTAAGTAGCAAGTAAAATTGTTCATATTACATAACTGAATCTTAAAATTAGAGTCTATAAAAATCATCAAAAATATAAAGAATGTTTTTAATAATGATATACACTAATGCTTAATTAATATTTCTACGTATAAATGTAAAAGGTTTACAAATATGTCATACATCTGCTTCTGGGTCCATGTCTTCCATCTTAATCAGTTTTTTCATCCGCTTTTCCTAATCCATTCAGTACATGCTGAAATGGCTCCTTGTTTTACTTCCGGAAGTAAATGTAGATTCACTATGATCACGTTTTGTAGAGCTCTTCTTTTCCAATTTACGGGAGGGGTAGAGCCGGGTATGTGGGTTCTGTTAAGTTAGCAATACTAAAATATTAAATATGTAGTTTGTTTATTGAAGAAAATACGTTTTCTGTAACTCGTGAGCAAAAACGTTCATGTTTTAAAATATTGCTATCCTAGCTTGTTCGCCTACTTTTATTCATCTTTCAACTATTGTACATAAAGGTGGGGAAGGGTAATAGAGCTCAAGAACAATGTGCGCAGATCACATTTTTCTCCCATACGGCACATACAGTTGTTATTGTTTCTTGACAAAAATAAATAAAAAATAAATCAATAAGAGATTGTTATCAAATTAAACTTAAAATTCTGCAATGGAAGGATAATTTTAATATTCTAAAAAAAGTTTAAAATTGTTTTAGAAGCAATGGATTTTAATGTCTTTAATTTTAAATTAGTTAGTACTAGTTATTCTCAGGCGCGAATGCAAGTTACGTTGCATATTCAGGCGCTAATTTGCTATCAAACTAAAAATCATCCCGGGTCTCTTAATAGGCCAAGAGCAAATTGTTTGTTGCATTCGATTCAGGTTCACAGAAAAGAGAAATGTTGTAAAAAGGACAGAATCCGACCTTTAGTAATCACCGCTTTTGATTACCAGTGGAAATGGAATTGGACAAAATCTATCCTGCATACAAACAGGTGAAACAATTAGAATTTCTCCCGCACATGCGATTAAATTTCCTAATTACACGCCATTAAAAACGTTGGAAAAAGAACATTTCGTATATCTTCTTCCGCAATTCGTAATTGAAACGAAACAGTATCGACGAATAAAAAAACTTCCAAAGCAACGAAGGATTCTGGGTTATACTTGTACTTTTCATCGGAAGAATTCTGGAGTTAACAGAACACGAACCCATAATAGTCATAAAAAGATGCATATTTGGAAAATTGAAAGTCCTTTCTCGTAGTTTGAAATATGTTCGATATTTGTGTATATGATTCATATGAAGACCTATATTTTTTAAATCCAATATCAATCCATTACATAATGGTACATAATTAATGTTATCTAATTGGACATTACAGCAAGTGGAAGTGTTGCATTTATTTAGAAGAAGGGTTACCTGAGAGTTTATATCTAACATTGACTCACACTTTTCCTTGTCTCGTATAACAAAAGAAATAGTGTGTACGCAACACGGATGCTTGTGTACAAAGAAATGGTCACCAAATAATGTTCGTCTCAGTGACTCTACCCTGGATAGCAACAGTAATCATGTTGATAACACGAGGCGCCGCCAGTGAAAAGAAAATTTTACCAATTTCTAATCTGTGTTCTCCAGAATCGTAGAAGATTCTGCAAGTGCTGTCTCCTCGGTAAAAGTTTACTTCAACTCGATAATATTGTCGAAACCTTCAATAGCTAATTTTGTTATCGACTGCACATAACTAATGACACATATTTTTAGTTCATTAATTATTTTTGGATTGTGTTTGTAAAAAGTATCTTTTCAAGAAATTTTATTGTGTTTATTTTATGAAACATAAAAAGCTTCGTCTACTTGTATGTATAATGTGAGAAAAGCTCCTTCCTTTTTCGATATTTAATATTGCTATATCTTCATATTATTTACAAACAATTATACACTATAATGAAGGGGATTACTTCATATGCTATTATCAATATTATTTCTTCCGTTGCCCTGCTATGCTAATAAATTCTCCCAATGTTCAGTAATATCACACATTCAATTTTAATTATGGGTTTCGACATACAACATTGCACATCTTACCTGTTGCACGTGGACGCGTAATTCTAAACATAATTACGATTCCTGGAAGTTCTATTGATTAAAACCAATTATTGAATTGATGACAACTACAATAAATAATAAACCTTTTCCTTTCTCAAAAAATAAAATTTTAACATTTATTCTGACATTTTTACAAATCCTATTGAGGTCATTAATGGAATGATTGTTCTGCAAAAATATTAAAATCCTGTGCGGCTTGAAATAAAGTTCGTAATCTTACTGCGATGACTTCTCAAATGTCTATCTCGGTTGAATTCAGGTTGGATGTTGTCCGAGGACTGTCCTTCGATATCCATGTTATCGCTTTCTTACCTACCATTAGAATAAATGAAAAATGTTTCCGGAATACCCTTAACTATTTGGTACTTTACATATGTGGAACCGGATATGGCTTACAAGAGAATGGCTTGTCATTTGTTCATTCAAACTGGAACTGATACCCCTTTACTGAATTTTTAGAATCTTGAAATATTTCCCGGAAGTTTTTCAACAAAAGTTTCACTCTCTGATCCCAATTTGTTTCCGTTTTCATCACAAAGTGTGAGCAACAACATTGTGAAAAGGTTGTCGCGAACAGGAGCAGCGCCAACGTTGAGCGCATGGAGATCAAGAGCGGGGAGCACTTTGATCACAACAGCCGATCAGGACGAGAGCAGAGTGATAGGAGAACATTGAGTGTAAGCAGCATCCTAAAGGCGGCTCCACACATTCGGCATTCGCCGAGCAGCGAGCTACTGCTCGCCCAATCCCGATTCATTTATTGATTTTTTCGTGTTTCCGGGTGTGTCAACTGCGTTGGTCATTAGTTCTGTAAGTGTAGTGTATGTTTTTTCTCGGGAGATGGCGGTGATCTTCCCCCGCTGGATGGCGAGATCCGGCGCCGACCTACCGTCGGCTAGTGGGGTTTCCCCCTAACCAGGACTCTCCCACCAGCGGGGCACCGCCCCAGCCGGGACAAGCTCTAAGCTCCCGATCGGTCTCCCGGAATATGTGGTAGTGTAGTGTATGTTAGTGTAAGTGTGTGTGTAAGGGGAGAGGATAGCACAAGGAAGAGGAAGGACAGATCGCGCGCGGTCAGTGGCCCGTTTTTAGGGTACTGCTCTGGCATTCGCCAGGTGTTGACCGGAAAACGACCGATCAGAGCAGCCGGCCGCTAGAATTCTCCTCCAGACAGCGATAAATAGCTAGTGTTCAAAATCCTGCCGTCGTCAGGATCTCAATCGAACCTAGGACCTTCCGGTCAGTGGCGCTGCAGTGACATCAGTTGATGCACTGAGCTACCTAATCGGCTCCCGGCCCCAATCCCGATCAGCTGATGTTCGGCGAACGTTCGCTTCCTTTGATGTGTCCAAAAGATCGACACACGGTGGGTAGGGCGAACACTGAATGTTCGTCACTCGGCAAATACCAAGCCACTCATCCACTCCACTCGGGATTCGGTGAGCGATTGCTCGCTGTTCGCCGAACAACGAATGTGTGGCGCCGCCTTAAGAAGCAGACGCGGGACGCGGAGAATCTAGATTCACACAAAATCTCTCTTCCCCCACCGCGATGATGGGGCGACCGCGAGGCGCACGCGGAGGGGGTAGTAAGATGCTAAGAATACGAAAAGAAAGACTATGGATTTTGGCTTTGTGGTAAAAGCTTAGCGTAAAGGGGTATTATTCCAAAGTTTGTCGGATCAAATCGGATCAAAGCCGTGGATTTTTAAAGACGAAAAAATTATTCGTACGCCTTCTTTGAAGAAGTAAAGCCGTCTGTCTCATGTTGTAGATCCACTGCATGAAAAACCTCCTCAAGCCTAAAAGAAGCTTCTGAGCTAAATTCACACCACCCTATTCGTCGTCCGAGTGATACTTTCCTTCTTCGCTGGATGGTGAAAGAACCGTAGCGAAATTTGCGTGGTCAGACGGAAGTGGAAGCCTAGTGACCGGAGTCTCGCCGTGTAAAAAGGCATAATTAAATTGAGTTGAACTACCTGCACGCTCGTGGAAACGGACCTCTGAGACGGGGGCGGGGCGCGCGAAACGCGGTATGGCCCCGCCTGTGGGTGGAGCTTCTTCTTGCACTGCGTTTTCACCGACAAATATCATTGTCGCTGTGTGACTCCACGTGTTTTGGAAGAAGCAAAGGGGCCAACAGAAGTGGTTCAGGTCATCAACTGATGTCACTGCAGTGCCTCTGACCAAGAGATCAGGCCTAGGGTTTGAGTCCCAACGGTAGGGGGATTTTCGACACTACGCACCTGAGTCGTATTCAGCCGCTGTCTGGAGGAGCATTCTAGCTACCGGATGCTATGATCGATATTTTTCCGTGGTTTCTCTGATCAACATCACGTGAATGCCGGAGTAGTACCCAAACAAACGGGCCACGGACAGCGCGCGTTCTTTCCTTCATCTTCTTCATCCTATCTTCATCACTTACTTACACTCATACACACACAGACACACACACACACTTACATTCAATACACTACCAAAAATGTCAGGAGCTTAGTGCTTGTCCCGGCTGTGGCGGTGCTCAGAGTAAAGGGAGACACCTGAAACTTGGCAAGCTAACGAGTTGATAGGCGCCGGATATCGCCATCCAGCGAGAGAAGATCAGCGCCATGTGTCGCCATAGACTACCCCTGTGAGAATAATGAGCTTAGATGTTGACGCGCTCGGAATCCGTAGTCAAACTAATCTGTCTACGGCAGAACAAGCCCTAACACGACTGCATAACACTAAAGATTGAATTGACGTCGTCGGCGAAAAGCACCGTCTTGACGATATATAAATGTTGCTGGTGACCAATAAACAGCTCCGAACTTTACTTAAAATACGTTATGTAGGTACATGCGTGGAATGGCCTGAATAGACAAAGAAGAAGTAGATAGCCACTGCATCTACCCACTTTCGTGTACATCACGTAATACACAAGTGCTTATAAAGTTGCCTATCTCGCTGCTTTGCAGGCGCGACTAACCGAATTCGTTCAGTTGGATAGGTCATAAAATACTTAATTGCTTTATAATATACTTCGATGAGGAGTTGTATTTCTTATCCGTAACTTGTGGGTTTTCATCCACCTTCGACGTTTGAATCAATCAGAAGACATTTATGATCCAAGTAGCAAACGATCAACTTTCATCAAGGAAATAAGGAATCCCATCTATGAAATTACTTAAAAATATAAATGGCTGACAGTACAAGGACAACACCATCTTAAAATTTATTATATTAGTATTCATACTATTTTGCAGTTTTCATGAAAAAAATCATATTTAGTGAAAGACCAGAGAAAAAACCTCTTATTATTCGGGGGGCGGAGTTGGCGAATTTTTTATTGCAATCTAGTTTAGATCCTGTATTGTTTGAATGGTTTTCTTGTTGCATGTGTCTGCAACTCACGGGTAACTATTAAAATGTTCCTTTTTAACACGCTCTTTAGACTTTGACGGACACAAATGAGAGTTAATCATTTTATGGCATTTTGCATCTGTTTTTATAGTTATTTGAATGATAATATTCTTTACATATTTCATTTGCACGTCACCAAAAAGCTGGTGTTATTTATTTTATTATCTCAACCTCAACTTACTTCTTTGAATGGACAAAAGAACGAGTAATTAAACATTTTCTACCTCTTGAGTACATATCTTCGCTAACAGGCAGCTGCAAGGAAGGGAGTAATAAAACTGAGAGCATTTTATTTAATTTCGCGCTTTTTATTATTCCGTGGCAGAATTATGGTTATATAACTCTGAACCGCTGTTATTCAGCTATCTCTAAAATAAATGACTGCTTGAAACCCTGTTTTTCGCTGCCTCCGCTGTAATTCAGGCAGTATAAGGGCCATAATCTTTGTCTTAAGTGCCTTCCCGCAGGAGGTTTCTGCGTTATATCCGCTCTCTCGCCCTCTCTCACTGCTTTCCTCGTCCCCGCCCCCCCCCTGCCCCCCCCCCCCCGCGGTCGTAAGAAATGGGCCTTGGAGCCGGAGCCTGGGGTTCGTCTCAAGGTGGCGCCAAACACACTTACCTTAGGCGCCACTGGCGACCTTGGTGTCTTCACCACTTTCGAATTATGCTCTCGCTAAAGCAAATGATAAAATCCAATTAGGTAAGGAATATTGTTCTGAGTAACTGTAAAGCTAGATCTAAATGAACAATAGCGTAAGCCTGTTCTTGTTTACCGTTTTGGTTCCATCGGCGCGCAGTGAAAGACGCGCTGCAAAATACTGATTTCGAGAGGTTTAATTGGTGCGTTAGTTTAGACTGATCAAAAACGATGTATTCTAGAGTTTTGTAGGTGGCCTTGATATTTAAATGATTTCTTCGATCGATCGAGCGACTTTGGTCATTATTTCAGAAGAGGAATAGATACAAATGGAAAGGAAGGAATTTGCCTATGTACACACACACATACACATCCACTCACGCGCTCTCTCAAACACACACACAAATACACACAATTTGTGTTGGGTACCG
The DNA here is from genome assembly GCA_011170035.1 of Teleogryllus occipitalis. Lineage (NCBI taxonomy): Eukaryota > Metazoa > Arthropoda > Insecta > Orthoptera > Gryllidae > Teleogryllus > Teleogryllus occipitalis. The sequence goes on along the minus strand of BLKR01003525.1, from coordinate 70,207 downwards.
CCTTATGTGTTTTTATACAGAATGTACAGTATGGAAGAAAAATATGTTGTTTTAGCGTGATGATGGGGCAGATTTGACACACAATTTGGTTCTTAACTACAAGAATATTTATTCAAGAATCTGTTCGTCGGATGAATGATCAAATATTTTTCTATATAAATAAAATGATATCAATTATCCTATCATGAAACATCCTCCATCGCCCAAAAACCTCCAATAGGCATTCAGAAGATTGAAGATGCGACGATCGCTATGAGACCGTTGCTTTGAGAACGATGCCTTAACCTCGTGTGGAACGATAACGTGTGTCTTAACCCCGAAGTGAAACGTTCTCCTAACCTGGTTTTATAATTCTGGGTCTATTTCATTATAAAAATTAATAGATTGAGGAATTTATGAAAATGCTTTTGACAGGTAATCTGCAACGTCATGATGATTTAGTTAATTTATTAAATTATTTTGGAATTCAGTTTCAAATGACGAAGTAAAATGGTAGAAGAAATTGCAAACAATTTACTGAGTAAAAACCTATTATTTCGGCAAGTAAAAACGCTTGAATATATGCAAATTACTTGGTATATATACTACATTCTAATATTGTAAGTTATAATATATTTTACACACAATTATTCTTAACTTACATTTTAATTAAGAAAATAGAGCTAATAAGAAATATTTTATTTTCCAAGAATCCCAATTTTTCGTTGGTCACATTTTCTTATAATTACCTCTCCTTCCGTATTCCGGATAAGAATGTATACGTATGACGTGCTACTCTAGTAAGAAAAAGACTGACTTATTACGTCAAACAATATTCCATCTTGCGATACAGAATCCCAGAATCCGGGTGGAAGATTCCTGCGGCAGTAGAAGTCCTATGAAGAGACTGTTGCAACTTAGTGCAGCCGACTGCTGCCATTGCTTCAGCTGACTCTTGGCGGAATATAAGTCATCACGCCGTAATGTGGCCTATTAAAAAACATTGAAAAGCGAAGCAGAGCCAGGTTAGGCTGAGGAATTGTCATTCGGTTACACTGGGGAATGGGAAAGGCTATACATACAGAAGCTCAGAAAGAAACCATCAAGTTTAACAGAAAACCTTCAATTAAATCTAATTTAAAAGATGTTGTGAATAACAGACTTCATATCTCTTTTTCTTAATGAGAGAAGATATATCTGGTGTCAGTCCTTAGTCCTTGGCTTGATGCCATAGGAATTCTCCTCCAAGGCGAATCCTGAAGTTGGGATCTTTCCTTGTCTTTATTATTTGTATGGCAGAGAAGAGTTGCTCGCAACAATATGTTGACCCGAACGTAGACATAGCCTTCCCTGCATTGTTATGGAGACTTCCACATGTATTGTTCTCGTCACCTTAAAGTAAGGACTGAACTATAACCTATGAAAAATGTCACTACGGTATGGATATATGTACTGAAAAGCAACATAGGATATTTTCATTTCTGTTTGTTGGCAATTATTGTTGCCAACATTATGAGAATTACCGATACATAATACATCGTATATAGTAATAATGCGAATAGTGTCTTGTTGTTGATTTAAAGTATTGTACTTCTTATTACATTGAAACATTTATATTAGAAGAAATGAGACCGCCGAAGGAAGTATGTCAGGTAAGAAAGAACTAAATAATTAATTACATCTCTTTGCTAATATTACTCATTTTATTAAAATCCATTCACTATTTGGTTTTTGATTCTGTCAAACATTATTTACAGGAGAAATGCTAATACACAGATAGGACTTTTTTAAAATTGTGTAATTGGCACAGACGTTTGTCAAGAGATCAATTTTAAAGTTATATTTTTATTCACACAAAACACTTGTGAATTCCATTACTCGAAAACGAAATCTTATTTCGATATTCGTTCTCTAAATTCATGCTCATTTACGGATGAGATGTTTGACTCTAACGAAGGACGAGACAGGATTATTACATAACAAAAAATACTTCCTTGGCAGAGAGTCTGACCCTGACAGAGGAGGACAACTATCAACTATGAATTCTACCAATTGGCAGGCGGTCGGATCCATAGTCTCTAAAGTTGATTGTTCTGACCGGAAATTCGTTCAGACGCACATAGAAAATTCAGTTCTTGCCATTAGGTGAATTAAACAAAACGGAGAAGACTTCTACAAGTAGATTCTGGTACCACCTTGCACTTTTGTTGCTTTTGGTGCATGCTGTGCATTCTGGCAATTCCTTGCACTTTTGTTGCTTGCACGAAGAGCAAAGCAGAAATGAGAAGCGCTCAGGCAGACGTAAACAGATCCACAGTCCCCTCCACCACAGACCGTCCAGCGCTTACCGTGGCCTGTCTTCTCGAAGACCGAGTTGAACAGCAACCGACCATTGGCGGAGCCCAGCTGGTGATGCGTGCGTTCCCTGGAGGATTTCCAGCTTCGCCGCCAGCGCCGTGCCTTCACCGCGCGGGTGCGGGCGGGGGGGGGGGGCTTGGGCGAAGCAAGGAGGAGATCCGGTGGCGCCACCAGACGTCATCCGGAGCTCAATGACCCATCACGGCCACTGATCGCGTGCTCACGGGGCTCAACTCCCAACTCCCGGCCGGGCCGAGGGCTGACCTTGCTCCTGCATGCGTTTGACAGATGAGAAGGATCAAGGTTACGCTGTGATGATCACTGAGGACACTAGCTGTAAGGATATTCTCTGAGAGACTTAGATGTATTTACTAAAATATATAATGCCTTAGATAAATTAAAAATAAAATGTGATGTCAACAATTTCCCAAACATATTTCTGGCAAAACATATCTGTTCGGCAAAGTGCAACACATTGTGTTTACAAACAATATCTTCGAGTCCTATCTATTAAGGGAACCTGTCACATTTGGAGGGTATATTTCTTATTAAATTCCATGAAAAACTAATCCATTATATCTTTTGTAATAATTAAGATACATGGACCATTTTTGTACACATTATTAATTAGTCATTTAAGAATGGAATGTATGTATTCATTTTATTATTTAATTAATATTGCGCTATTTGTGCTTATTTAAACAATTAACTGCAACGTCAGAACAATTGACACCTCTGCTTGTTTAGGTACAGATTTTTCAGAAACTTTTTCTTACACAATCAAGATTTTTTTATTTCTCAATGTATGTTGAATCACTAAATTTTAAAAGTATAATAAACTCCCACATTGGCAGTAGTGAACTCCATATCTGAAAAAAAATCAACAACTTAACTTACATACTTTGAAAATTATGAGTACCTAAATATGAAAAAATTAACTTTCGGGAAAGAGTAAAAACTCTAAACGTGCATTTATAGCATACCTAATGCATTCCAGGTTGATAACTCATAATGGTCACAAATTTCATTCTAACTTACACAAAATTGGCGTGATGTACAAACTCCATAGAATCAAATTAGCACAAAAACAAAAAATCGATTTTTTGAACCTAAAACTCTGACAGGTTCCCTTAACAGGTGTTACTCTGATAAATATTTACTGCTAGTTTCCTAATTTGTTGTCTTAATTTATTAAAGGGATATTTATAATGCGAGTTGATACATAAAAGCTTCACTTTTTTAAATATATTTAAAATAATGAAAACGTCTCTTCCAAACACTGAGATTTGTAGACTGATAGTCTCCTTTTGACATGGCTGAAGTCACAGATTAATTTGGGTAAAGATTGTTCCGAAACTCAAAAAACTTAACGCCTCTATATCCTCTCTTTCCCTCCCTTCCTCCCTCACTTTCTCTCTATCTGTCTCTCTCTCCCTCTACCTCCCTCTCTCTCTCTCTCCCTCTTTCTATATCTCTTGCACACACACACACACACACACACACACACACACACACACACACGCACGCGTACGTATCTTCCCTCGCTCATTCTCTTTGTTGCAATATAACATCCCGTAACAAACACATTGCGTTAACAACAGGCATCAAATGGTTAGTGCGTCAGCTTTCAAGTAGAGAAAATCCTTGGTTTAACCCGATCTGACGTACTTCTCTTCCGTCGCTCAGCAGCCGCTCGCTATCCGCTTACGTTGAAATAATCTGACTGATTTAAAAGAAATTCAGCCCCAGTTGGTGCGCCATTTGAAATAATCTGACTGATTTAAAAGAAATTCAGCCCCAGTTGGTGCGCCATTTGAAATAATCTGACTGATTTAAAAAAATTCAGCCCCAGTTGGTGCGCCATTTGAAATAATCTGACTGATTTAAATGAAATTCAGCCCCAGTTGGTGCCATTTCAAATAATCTGACTGATTTAAAAGAAATTCAGCCTCAGTTGGTGCGCCATTTTGAAATAAACTGCAATTTATTCAAACAAACTCGGTCGAGGAACCTGAAAAGCAAATATCTTTCTATCTTGCTACTTCATTGCTAGAATTAGCTCAATGAAAATCATATATTCATTTCACAAAAACATGGAAATTTATTAAACAATTTAAAACAATTGTTTATATTGTATAACTTTACCCAATATAAAATTAAACGTTTGTCATGACCGTTCCAACCTTATGTCTTCGCGCGCTTTTTGGACCATCTTTATCCATCTCCGACGTCGCCGTCCTCAGGTCCAGACACCATCTTCTCTCTTCTTTTCTCGGAAGCACACTTCAATCACCGTTCATCAGATCAATAAACTATCTGCTGCTAGCATTCCAGTTCAATTACTGATAACTTCGCCTAAGCCCTCAATGTCCCTCCAACTCGTTCACATGAAATATTTTAAGCTCCACTGTCACACTTAGAGTTCCAATTCTTTTGATGTTCTCTCAATATCCATTCCCTAGTAGATGCTTACAAGTCCCCAAAGAAAAACTCCTAACATTAATGGGAGCACGATCCGTTCATGAGCACGGCATCGTAGTCACAATGAATGTCTCTCGTATTCTTTCAGCCCTGCAAAGCTCGGTTCATAATTTCGATTGTTTATTTGCAGATAACATTTGATGTACTTTCGTACCTAGCCAATCTCTAAATTTCTTGCAAAACGAACTAGCCGTCTTCACGACTGTCACTGCTTTTTCGGCCAATCCCAGAATTCTATATAAAATTAACTAGCCGTCTCCGCGATTGTCACTGCATGAATATGTTGACCTTGACGACGGCTCGCTTACCGTTGCTATGCTAGCATATTCACATAATTTATCCCCTTTAATTGACGCCATTTAAAATAAATATTGTACAATATTCAGTGACATATTGGTATGTCACAGTATACAGTTTTATTAATATAAACAATGATCATTTTGTGTTGTTTTATGTATTATTTAACGAGTACCAAGGATTATATTTTATGTAGGTTGTGGTATTTCTATAAGAAACCTGTACACAGAGATTGTGGGAGATGAAACGTTAAATTTTGAAGGCTCTCAGACCTCCCTCAAGCGAATAGTGAAGAACATGGGTTTTACTTAGGGAAAGGGAGACAGGTATGCCCATATGAGGGAGAATGAAATTATAATTTTTAAAAGAGTGCTTCCTGAGGAATTACTATAGAAATACAAACTCCAACACACCAAAGGCAGTAATTATTATTATTATTATTATTATTATTATTATTATTATTATTATTATTATTAATAGGGAGTGTATATCTATTATTTTGCATATTTTTGTCTATTGCTTCAGGGCATAGCTAAATGAAATTCCTTGACATGTGGTTAGAATTGGATGCTATGTAGATCAATATGTTAGTGCAATTTGGCAAATTTTTCCTGTTGGTGCATATTCATATAATAATAAGAGCATATTTTTATGCTTCTATATTTATTTTGTTAAAAGAGAGACTTATCTCTAAACCATTCCTTGTTGTCATAGAATCTATTTATTTGGGAGCAGTCATTGATTAGAAAAATCTTGTCACACTTTGTGTTTTTTCTTTTCTATAGACAATAAAATACTTGTGCAAATGTAGGATATTTCTTGATATATTTTTTATACCAAGCAGAAAAAATGAAACAAGACAAACAATGTCCTTAATGAAGGTGCATAATTACTTCAATTATTTCTCCTGAGAAGTGAGCTAGGTTATATTATGTTTGCAAAAAATACATCTTTTCATTCCAAGTATCACATGATATGAAATATTGTTAATTTTAATTTCATATTTCAGAATTTTTAGGCCATAGATGCATATTTCAAGATTTTTAGGACATAAAAATCATCTCTCTAATTATTATAATTCTTAGTTTTTCACACATGTACTTGTCTTGTATAACTAAATGTATATGTAAATAGTCTTGTCAACATTGTTTCAGTTTTTTGTAGCTTGTTTGTAACCTTATTTGATTAGTAGCATTTGTGACATTACTTGTAATACTGGTTTTGCGCAAGTAGCACCGCATCTCTCTCTAAATTCCACATGCTTTTTGAATTTCCTTGGCACAATACTCTAATTTTAATGCTGAAAATAACCGTTGTCTTACCTTGAATTTTTTTCACAGCAATAATGTGTATTTAACTGGCAATAAATAAACAATATATTAATCTTGTACTGCTTGGCTGCCAATTGGGAATTATTTGGCATGAATTTGTAATAGAAACTGAAGTATAATATACTTTTGATTTGAATTATTTAACAAACAATGAGAGGGTTTACTGTGTCATTACTGCATGTTCAGGGAGAAGCTTATAGTAATGTAGTCACAATAAGAGAGTAGATTCAATATTATTGTGCAACTATATATTTAATGTGCCATTTATATTGATTGTGTACATTCCTGTTTAAATAAACATCTTTAAAAAATCAAAAAGTCATATTTATTACCATTTATCCCAATCTTATGAATCACACCCCATTGAAATGGTGAAAAAATGGGTAAAGAGAAAGACTGTCTCTGGTAACAATGGATAAGTTATTGAAGGCTTACTTACACTAATGATGATTTTCATTATTTTTTGAACTTATTTTTAAAAGCTAATGAATAATTAAACAAATAAATTAAATGGATGCATTTGCATTGATATTGACATAACTGGACTGTAAGGAACAATTCATTAGATCACTTAAAAACTACCATGTATATCACGTTAATTAACTTCAATAATTGTCGTATTTATTTGCGTTAATTAAACTCATTACTACCAGTTCAAAACGTGAAGGAACTGTTGACACACATCTCAAAAGCATTAATAACATAGAAGTATGACCGCAGATAACTTTTGAGGTTGTATTTTTCATTTGCACTTGACACTTTTTAACACTTCTTAAGCTTGCAATAGTTGATAATTCTTAATTAACTTAATAATTATTCACAGAGTTAATATTCGTTTATAGATGAACATCTCTTTTTAATTCTACCGAAAAACGAAACATGTATTATTGAACAGTGGACAAGACTCGAGACCGCGCGAGGATTGTGAATGACAACAAACAAGACAAAAGCGAGAGACTTGATCAGAGTTATAGTTTCACAAGTTGGCTATTCCGAGAGGAAATCTTTCAAGCTGCCATATTGCGAATTTAGTGCGGCCTAATACACGACCTGGAGTCTAGGAGGGGCGCTGTGTTTGTCCAAATTAACACATTCATTTTACTTCTTGAAAATATTTATTGAACGAGAAAAACTACAGCATGTAGTGTACAACCGATTTGCACGTTTGGTGGATTTTAATCCTCGTCTAAGACAACTTTTGTGTTGATAACAAAATATATAATTCTGCTCACCCGAAAGTAATAGATTTTTTTAAAAAACATTTCCATCAAAGAAAATAATTGTGTGTGAAATCGGATGAAGGGGTTGATATTCTTAGCTCTGTTAATAGCTGCGGACTCGGCCGAACAAAACCCTAATAGCTGCACGCTGCCCCAACCCAACTGAAAATGCCCCCGCCCCCCCTTCCTCAAGTTTCCATTGCCTTTCATGCACCAACTATAGACGGATTCGCGATAGTTTACAATACGCCCCTTTCCAAAAACATTTATATTTCGATTACTCGGGTACTTAAAACTAAATTCGTCCTCAAAATTGGACTGATAGTATGCATAAATTAAACAAGTCGATTTATTGCAAGTTTAACAGTTTCTGAAACTTGTCCTAAGGTTGTTTTTTCTGGAGAGGATATCGCCATGGAGCCCTGAACGAGCAGCCGCCACTGACTTTCAGGCACTAACGGCTGATTATCTAGCCAATACGTCTGGCGGAAGACTACATATCGCAGACCAATGAGCTCTTCAGCGATGCTCTTTATTTTAAATCGGTCAAAAAACTTGTCTACAGGCTTGAAGGAAGCATAAGAAAATATGTCAATAACGGAGAGAAAGTGACTTGAGATTATTTAAATACGAAATTGAGCAAGAGATTATTTAGAAAAGAAGAATCAGATATTGAGCTTTATTTATCCAGTTTTATAAATACAGATAAAAAATAGTTCTAATTCCAGGAAGCATTAGTTCACAATATTTGATGCCGCTACTTTCTTATGACTTGCATTATATCGCGCGTGAAAGCTATGATGCAGCTGAGAACTATGACGTGAAAGATATTCTAATAAAACGGTTCAAAGTAAGTACAGAACAGTTACATATCTCATTTATGAGACACTAAAAATGAAAACCTAATTTGGGTAGATTATATAAAGGAATAACATGGTAAACCAAAAGAAATTCCCGCCATAGAATTGAATTATGTAAATGTTAAAACTCATAACACGAAAATAGAAAGTGTCGAAACTATTCAAGTCAAAAAGATACATTCTAAAAAACATTTGATAAGTTGATAAATCACAAATAGTTGATAAATAACTGATTTTGAAAGTATCTAACTTAAATACAATTTAGATGGCAATTTTAATCATGTCATAAATTCAGAAAATTCATAAATATTTTTCAAACTTTGACATATATACAGATTGATGAACTGAAAAATTCACAGGTAATATTATTTAAAAATCGGGATTAAGTGAAGACCGGATTATTATTAAAGGAAGTGGAGAGGTATCTCACTTCGAGAAAGACTGCAGAAAAGGTAGTATAATAGAAGTCAGTGAAGAATATAAAAAAACTCGGAATCTTTGCTAACAAAATATTAATTTGGAAAAAATAAATTCAGTGTCTGAGTTAAAAAGGACGCCTTGCAGAAGAGAGAAGCAGTAACAATACTTACGTAGAACAGAAAAGCAACATATAAAGTGGAAACTTTGTTTATTATAATCATTCAATTCATTATAATGTAATATATTACACGATACAGAGGATGATAGAGGTATGTATTTCGAATTAACGAAACAGTGAATTCGAACAATCAAAAGGATTTAATCTCAGAAAAAAACATAAGTATAATCCATTTAATCTTCATGACATTGAATTAAATGATTAAAAACTAAAAGTGTCTTCAGTTTGCAAATACTGTATACGTACGCATTTTGATGACTGTAATATTTGTGAGTCTGAGTTCACTTCTAAATGTAATTGACATATCCGAGTCCACAAAAAACAAAACATATTTCAGTACTGTGGGTGCCAAAACATTTAATTGCAAAAGAAAAATGCGACGGCAACAAATGGTACACGACAAAGAATTCTTTTTTTTTACTGAGTTACGCAGTTTCAAGATTAGAAAGCGTTTAATAATCCGGCACTAAAAAGAACAAATTTTTTGATAGTAAGTGTAATTGACATGCTAATATGTGTTTTTAAAATGTGATTTTACTACCATATTTATATTATATTTGAATGTAATGTGTAAAATATCTTACTTTTCTATTACTCATATTTTCTTGTGAGTTACTCAATGTGTTTGTTCATGTTTATTGATTGGATTCACTTTTTTGCTTATTGTTCAAAATCATTGTAGGAAATCAGTATGATTCTTTCTGTAATTGTTCTTTACCAGAAAAAAAAAACTTTCTGGCCAAGGAGGGGAAAGCTTGGTACTTTCAACTAGCTGAATGTGGATTCGCCCACGCCGACGCGTAAACTTGATTGATTGATTGATTTTTTCGTGTTTCCGGGCGCGCCAACTGCTTTGGTCATTAGTACCATTAGTGTAGTGCATGATTTTTCTCTGGATATGGCGGTGATCTCTCCCCGCTGGTTGGTGAGATCTGGCGCCGACCTACCGTTGGCTAGCGGGGTTTCCCCCTAACCAGGACTCTCCCACCAGTGGGGCACCGCCCCAGCCGGAACAGGCTCTAAGCTCCCGACCGGTCTCCCGGAATATGTGGTAGTGTAGTGCATGTTAGTGTAAGTGTGCGTGTAAGGGGTGAGGATAGGACAATGAAGAGGAAGGACAGATCGCGCGCGGTCCGTGACCCGTTTGTTAGGGTACTGCTCCGGCATTCGCTTGGTGTTGATCGGAGAAACAACGGAAAACTACCGATCAGAGCAGCCGGCGGCTAGAATTCTCCTCCAGACAGCTACTGAATTCGAATTAGCTGAAAAGCTAGTGTCGAAGATCCTGCCGCCGTCAGGACTTGAACCTAGGACCTCCCGGTCAGAGGCGCTGCAGACATCAGTTGATGCACTGAGCTACCGCTCCCGGTACGCGTAAACTGTATTAAAAATATTTTCATGTAATGAAAATGTCTTTCGTTATTTCTTTCATGCGTAGCTTTGTTCAAATATGTTCTTACAGTATATGGCTTTGGACTTAACTATGACTCGTAGTAAATGAATATACTCCCTTTCAAAAATTTATAACCTCTAATGGCCTTGTATGTTCCCTCCATACGGGATATGAACTGGTAATATTGCAATTTCAAAATTATAATCGCTGTAAAAAATAATTGAAAAGCATTGATGATGCGAATAGAGTTTAGCACAGCTAATTTTTCTTTCAATTTTTGCTAATATGCACAATAGTGCACGAAGATAACCTGTAAGCTGTTCTTCTTAGTTATTCTCTAATTATAATACAAGATCATTTTCAATTAGTTCTGAAAATTCTGTCGCAAAATCTTCTACAACAACATTTGATTCTTCCCCAGATTTGTTTAACATTACCATATTTTTTTAGGTTATTTTTACCCTAGTTTTTGAAGAGATCCACTTCACAAACTCTAATTGGTGTTTCCTTTCACTTATGCAATTGATCTAATAATATTGTCGTATGAAAATCTATATAAACATTAAAAGCGGACTATTTTGTACGTTTATGTGAATAAGGTCTTTGTTAAGTTTAATAAGAATACGTTCTGTGTCACATTCATTTGAAAATAGGTATTTATACACTTAAGAATAAATTCTGTGGTGGCAGCGGAGATTTTGTGGTACTCCATGATAAACTATCTGGTTTTGTACTAAATTATTTGTACTAATTTTAAATAATTATTTTATTGTTCATTAGTTTATATATGATTTTGTATTTAGGTTGATGTTGATACATGTGTTAATTTGTTTATGTACTTAAAATTGTAGAACCACTGAGGAAGGGAAGAGTGTTCCCGAAACACGTGTTTGGATAAATGTAATCATATTAAAATTATAATTAATACTATTGTGGTAGATACCTCATTGACCCCAGATAGTTTAACACTTAAGAACGTTAGAGTGAGAAGTCGCACGTTCATTCATTCTTTAACATTACTCACAGTTTTGTTTTCTCCGTATTCACTTGAAATTCTTTACATTTAATAAGTTACAAGGCAATACTATTTGTAGGATTTTGCAAATTTATTTTAAAAACATGGTAACAGGCCTTATGGATAAAACTTAAGATGAAATATGCCGCGCGATTTTCTCCTTTATTCAAATTAATTTCATTTCTTCACTTAAAGATGTCAACAACAGAGTTGATAACAGTGTCGTGAAAGAAAATGATGGCGTATTGAGCGAAAAATGCCTTTGGGTACTGGAGTTTAATCAACGCCACCTACATACTATTTAGGTGGCGTTTGGTTTAATTCCCGGCTTACTCGGGATGGCTAACTCTTATGATAAAAATCGCAGCCCCAAAACACGCAAACAAACATTTTTGAAAATTTCTTTGAATCTTCTGACTGGATCCAAAAGCAAAATATCAGTTCTTCATAAGACCGAGACACGTTAAATGGCATCTCGTATGTCTCGATTGGTGCACGGGAAATGGTCTAGCCGTGAGTGACAAACGCACATCTGCACACTCGACGAGTTAGTCACATACTATAAAGGGATTATTTTGAGTAGGGTAACTAAGAAGTTTGCAAGGTATTATAAAAACTTCTGTCCTGGACACATGAGGTGAAACATGTTCGGTGTGAACGTTGGTTGCAGTGTTTTAAGTATTAAAGTTTTTGAATTATGAATACAATCTTTCATTTGAAGTAAAAATTGGTGGTGATGTCTGGTGACTTAAAAGGTTACTACGAACTTCTTTAATGCCAAATATCTTACTCAATGCAATTTAACCTTTAATTTTAGATCTTTATATAATGTCATGAACAATTTCAAAAATGTGTATTTTTTTTAATAATGTTAACTCGTGACCTTTTTCCAAAAAGATGTAAAAAATAATTTTAGTGAGCTGACATTCCCATCTATTTATGCGGAAAGGCAAATATTCAATCTACTTTCTGGAAGATTGAATAGTTGTCACTCAGTATCAGCGTGTTAGTCTAGAGCAGGAGGGCCCCATTCAGAGAGCAAGAACGCGCAAATTCCATAAGAGTTTACGTATTTAGACAGTAGCGCAGCTTCATGTTAAATGCCCTATAACGAGGTGTTGGTCAGCGACTCTGGCGATCCGCGCGGCGGTCAAGGAATACTACGCCTCTTCACAATTCGTAATACCAAAGAGTATTATAATTCAGAATCGTTCTGCTAAATCTGACCAAAAACCAAGTAAATAATTGTACAAATATTTTTAATTGTCTTAAGCGTATAACTAAAACACCATGTAAAGTAGAAAGTGTGAGCCGTTTTTAAAGAATTTTTTTAAAAAAATCTAATGAATGTTGTCCATTGAAAGGGAATAGTGGAATAATAAAGAATAACAAGTATTTCTATATTGTTCATGAAAATATTTCGAAATGTAAGTAATAAATAAGGGTATCAAGGAGGTTATAACATATCTGTTAGAAGGTAATAACAAACTTCTGTCTTTCCTTTCTAGATTTATTGGATAAGTAAAAACAACAAACAAAAAACTCAAGGTTCTTTCCTTCATTATTCCTGCATTTAATTGCAGAACAGTGTGTTCCTTTCACACAACACATGGATTGTTAATGGTGTGTTAACTGAAGTATAAGAATTCCGTTGGTGCACATCAAATGTGTTCCGATACATGTCAATTGTACGGTTAAAACGTTGGTTTAATTGTAATTTTACGTGTAATTAAATGATTTTCCTTTGAAATCATAGAAATATAAAACCACGAGATCAAGAAATAATACGAATTAACTTTCAAAATTTTAACCAGTTTGGCAAACCAAACGCAATTTCAGAAACAAATCTGTATACTTCAGTAGACGCTATCCTTAGTTTCTCTTGATCTTCACCAGGATCGCTAGATGTATGCGAGCGCATTCCTAACTAGCCAAAAAATCGGCTGACCTGCGCTAATTTATAAATATGTATACTGTGATTTTATGGTGTGTATTATGCGCTACCAACCACATTATCTTTATACTATATAAAACAATTAGAGTTGTCGTTTAGAAAGAAATTTGATATTTCTTCTCAACCAGTTTTCGTAATTTATTCTTTAAATGAAATGTAGTAAATCCTAGATGTGTCATCATTTGCTCTTATTAACTGTTTTTGATGTAAAAACACATGCTCCCTTGGGAGGCTCATGGTCAGTGTATAAGCTTCCTGTGAGGTTGTCCCTGGTTGGATTCCCGGTCGGGACCAAAATGAAGCTGCACTTTTCCAATACAAATCGTGCCAGTGTCTATAATTGTGTGACGAAAGAAAGCTCTGGTGGGCCACGTTTGCTAGGTACGTGGTGGGGATACGCCATGCTCGCCACAGGCTACATTCTTTACCTTCGGTCGTGGATAATAAATAAAAACAGGATCCACGCCTGGGAACACAGCTTGCTGCCAAAAGGCGGATTAATTCCACCCTAACATGCCAAATACATACTTAAAGTAAAATCACAAATATATAGTAATATATTAAAATTAACAGAATGAACGCAATTCACAAATATGATAAAATGCTAATGGTAGAAAATGGTGTGGTGTTTACGGCATTTGTTATTTCATGCATTCGTTCTTCAACATTGTTTCTATTTTCGCATTTTATATTCCTATTTTCCATTGAGCTTGAATTCTATTTTTCACTAAAATTCATAAATAATATTATGAAATACACAAAATTTTAATTGAAATTTGATGTTATTTTGTAGCACTGAAGATGGCCGCAATGCGTCCTAAAAATATTTATGGAAAAATAAACACGACAAAACCACGCCTAATACCCGTTTCTACTAAAAATGCTAATAATTATTGGAAGTCTGTCATTTTCATTATTATATTGTGCCTTGCAAAAAGAAATATTCACTCCGGTAAAATGTGAAAACCAATTTTCTCATTAATTCCTGCACGGCGTCCGCGCATGCGCAGATACGCCTTCGCGGTGCTGCTGGTGACACTGCTCCGCTCAACTGGTAGCACTGTTCGCGCTCCGTCTCAACGGGCGACCAAAAAAGGGTGCAGCAAGGGCAACTTGCCCCAGACCCAGACTAAGGTGGCGGTCACAGTGTAACCGATTACGGCCAAAATTTCGGTCGGACGTTTCCTTTAGATATGCCCAATTTGTTCAAACACGTGCTAGTAACTGGAAATGGTCATATTGAACCCGAACGTCCTCTTCCGACGGCGTCCGGAAACATCGGCTGTCGGACGAAGATTTCGTTCGATTTTGTCGGTTCATTCACCCGAAATCAGTTGGAGAGTCAAGGCCATTTGTAACATCAAGGCTACTTCCAACACATGTAGATGGTCTCTCGCAAATGTTTCAAACAATGAACTGCGAAACTAGGGGGATATTTCGGGTGCAATCCGATTTCGGATCCGAACCGATTTTGGGTGCAATCTTCGGGTGCATTTCGGGTGAAATAAGTCGGATGATTTCGCTCGTAGTCGTCCGGTAGCGAGCGACAGATATTTTGGCTGCACTGTGACTGTAGCCTTAATCGGGGCCCTGATGTTTTTCATTTAAAAGAAACAAAAAAAAATTAATCTTTAATCCAAATTTGTAAGTATGTGTTTGGCGTTCTTGGGTTGGTAGACAGACTTCGCCGGCTAGCTTCCGGTGTCTCCCATACCTACGCCTAGTTAAATTCCCATGGTTGGGATAGCGACATGACGTATACCCTTCACCGTAACTAGCAAGATCCACCTAGAGCTTTTCTTCCTCACACAGCTACAGAATCTGGGACGACTTTAAAGGAAAGCTGCAACTCTATTTTTGCTCGATCGGGAATCGAACCACGGCACGTGAAGCTAGCATGCTGCCCATAAGCCAACCCAGAGGCTTAATCCAAATTGAACGCCATAAATAATATGTGATGCATGGAGAAATGATATGTTTACGAATGAACGGAAGGTGAAGGTAATGTTTTGTTTGATTGATTGATTTTTTCGTGTTTCCGGACGCGACAAATACTTAGGTCATTAGTCCCGTGAGTGTAGTGCATGTTTTTTTTCTCGGGAGATGGCGGTGATCTTCCCCCGCTGGATGGTGAGATCCGGCACCGATCTATCGTCGGCTAGTGGGGTTTTCCCCTAACCAAGACTCTCCAACAGCGGGGCACCGCCCCAGCCGGGACAAGCTCTAAGCTCCCGACCGGTCTCCCGGAATATGTGTGTGGTATGTTAGTGTAAGTGTGTGTGTGTAAGGGGAGAGGATAGGACAAGGAAGAGGAAGGAAAGATCGCGCGCGGTCCAAGGTCCGTTTATTAGGAAAGTGCTTCAGCATTTGCATGGTTTTGATCGGAGAAACCACGGAAAACTACCGATCAGAGCAGCCGGTCGCTAGAATTCTCCTCCAGACAGCAGCTGAATTCTACCTAGCTGGAAAGCTAGTGTCAAAAATCCTGCCGCCGTGGGGAGTGGGAACCTAGGACCTCCCGGTTAGAGGCGCTGCAGTGACGTCAGTTGATGCACTGAGCTACCGCTACCGGTATGTTTTGTTTGAAATGAGGGTCCTCGACGATCAACTGGCCCAGACCACTGGTTTTCGTTAGGCGCCCCTGACGGTCTCCCAGTTCATTGTGTATCGCTGCTCTCATTTGTCGGCGCTCCTTCGTAAGCGCACCCTTACGGAGAAGCTTTGCATTAATGTCGGCCTTCGCTGAGATGGAAATCCAAAGGAGAAGTGACGGCGCGGGGGAGGGGAAGGGAGAGGGGAAGCCAGAGTCGTGTGGACGACCTTCCTACGCCGGCGGTTGTGCAACGTGGCATGCGGTCGGGCGGCCGCATTGGAGGCGGCGGCGGAGGTGGAGGTGGAGGTGATGGCGTTGGAGGCGGCAGCGGCGGTGGTGTCTACGGAGGCGGACTGGATTTTGATGGAGGCGGAGGTGGTGGCGATTGTGGCGGCTGCGGTGCCGACGGCGGCGGCGGCGACAGTGGCTGTTGGGGTGGTGATGATGGTGATAGCGGTGGCAGCAGTGGTGGCGGTGGCGATGGTGGTATCGGCAGCGGTGGCTACGGTGGCTGTGGCGATGATGGCGGTGGCGGTGGTGGTATCGGCAGCGGTGGCGACGGTGGCTGTGGTGGCGGTGGCGGTGGCGGTGGCGGTGGCGCTGGCGGTGGCGCTGGCGGCGGCGCTGGCAGTGGCGGTGGCGATGGTGATGGTGGCGGTGGCGGTGGTGGTGGCGGTGGCGGTGGCGGTGGCGGCGGCGGTGGCACGGTCGGTAGCGTCGGATTCATTTATTGCAGACAACAGGTGAGCAGTGAGCCGGTGTTGGAGGCAGTGCGTGCACTCAGAAGAAGGCAGCAGCGGCGGCAGAGGCAGCACTTCCCAGCCCCGTTCACAGGTAATCACGACGAAGCATTTCAACTTTACAATCTACACACGCATTGAAAAAGGTATTCGTGCACATTAAAGGCAGTTCAAGTCATAGTTTTCTTAGGAACAATGTGAACGCGAATCATTTAAAAAAGGAGAATCATTAAAAAAAGGAGGAACCATTGAGGAAGGAATTAATGAGTAGCTGCATCATTTGATGCAGCAATTCATTAATTCGATAACACATTCTGATAATAAACTTTCAAAACATGAGGCATGCAGAGATTAGAAAAATAGTGGTAGAAAGAATTCCCGGTGTTCATATATCGCCCAATTCGGAAACATCTTCATAATTTTTATTTCACGAGCAATTTTTGACAGTTGAATTTTGACAAAACATATCTGTGTACACAATGTTAATAATTCACGGACTGAATGCTACGCTGTAGGATATATCTTCAATGTGTTATTCTGAATTTGCCTTTAGCAAATATATGAAATTACCATTCATCCATTGAAAATATTTGGGGATGATGTGTACTCTGCATCTCTCCGCTAAAGCCTTGCGTGATTACAGCTACCATACTACAAACTTGATTAAAAAAAAAAAGACCAGATCTTTTCAAGAAAATGTCTCTAGGCGGTCACGTTTGCACTGTTATTGTACTTGTGATTATTATATCCATTGATAATGTTTGAACCGTCACTTTTGTTGTTATAATAATAATATTTATCCCATCTTGTATTACAGAGTAAATGTACATTGTAGTTTCTTAGAACTACTGACCATCGATAACCAGTTGCGGTGGTTAGAAATACTGGGTATATAATTTATTATCTGTTTACTTCTACGTAGTATTTTTTGTGTGTGGAGTGTTTTCTATAATAATATTCTTTTTTAAATTTACAATGCAAAGTCAATTTACAAGCCTAGCCTTAAATCATAAAATAAGTGAAATTTACAAAGATGCAAGAAGTATATTTTCATAGATAAATATATATCTCCATAAATAAATTCGTTCTTAACATACACATCAAACAGTTTTAATGCAATATTTCAGTTAACTTGTTTATATCATTCTTATTAATATTCTTCCAACCATAATTCAATTTTTTTGAAAACTGAGCTTTACTTTACCTTCTTACTTTTATTTCCCATTTGTGGCTCAAAAACAGAGTATTTATTATCCGGTCTATCAATGAGACGTAACCTTCACAACGTGCGCATGTAATTCTCAGGTGCGAGAGCGCACGTGACATTAGCGTATGTACAAAGTACAAAATTAAAGGTCACTTAGCACACAGCAAAAAAATAAATCTACATAATTTTTAATTAATTCGTAATTCTCAAGAAATGAAATGAAAATTAAGATATTTTTCTCCTTGGCATTTATCACTTTGTTATTTCATGTGTACAATTCTACTCGATCCCCTTCTGGACAAGAAATAATTTATCTTCACAGAGACACAATTAATCCATACATAGGTGCCACATTTATGGTTTCCTCTCTGAAATGTTCAACGCGAGTAATTCAAATTGGGAATATTGGAAGAGAAAAGTTTCCCAGTTACCTTTTTAGGACTTATTCAGACTGTGCTGCATCAGTGAAATAGGTCGTCGTAACTCTCGACAAGTTGTCCCTTCCCGGAAAAAATTGCAAATGTACACACTGCCACTCCACGTAAATTGGATTGCTTCTCAAAAGAAGAAAGCAGTATCGTCTGCTCGAACTAATAGAAGTTCGCGGGTGACAGTTCTGAGAATTTCACCGTCGAGGCGCATTCCATGTATTTGTCAGCCAAGAGTACGCTGATGCAATGTTTTTCTTAATATTATTATTATTATTATTATTATTATTATTATTATTATTATTATTATTATTATTATTATTTTTAGGTAATACGTACCTGCTTACTTTTCTTTTCCATCTGCAGCTCAAAACAGTATTTCTTATCCAATCTATGACTGTGACGTCACCACATCGTGCGCATGCAATTCTCATATGCGAGAGCGCAAGTAGTATTAGCGTATGTACAAAGAACACAAAGCTAACTTAGTACGGAGGAAAAATCTACCTTATCTACCTTAATTCATGATTGGCAAAAAATGAAAGGGAGTATACACTGAAATTTAATATATTTTTCTCCTCGTCATTTATCACTTCATTAATTCATGTGTACAATTCTACAGAATGCGAATTGCGAAATAATAATAATAATAATAATAATAATAATAATAATAATAATAATAATAATAATAATAATAATAATAATAACACGGGATCGCACCAAGGAAAATTAGCACAGTAGCCATGCGCCACCGGAAGAGACCTTTCTTAATTTTTTATTTTATTTGTATATTATTTTAATTTATTATTATTATTTTATTGTTATTAATACATATTTGCAGTCGGTATCTTACGGCTAATGTCGAAATCTGGCTAATTCCTAAATTGCCGGTTAATGTTCCCAGTACATAAAATGGATACATGAAGTCCGATGTAGGAAGAACACCTTCGTAACATACTTAGGTCTTTAGACGGATGAAGCGCACATTAGCCAACACGAGTTGATGTGGTATGTTGATATGGTAGGTAAAGTGCAGTATGGTGTCGAGGAATAGAAGATAAGTAATAAACAGGGATCAAATAACCGAGCAGAATTTTCTAAGGTTAGTGAAAGCTAAGGCATGCAGTTTCGTGTTTTGCGGTGTCAGTGAGAAATATCTACTGACACGTCACCACCTAATTCAACCTATCTACAGAGGAGTTAAAAATGGATACATTCTTTGACAGTGAATATACTTTAAATGGGGAGACATACGAATGTGATTCTTGCATGCTATTTGTGTTGCATGTTGTGTAGAATGTTCTTGTGATTGTGTTTGAAGTCACCCTTATCACCAGCTAAACCTCGTAAATGCCACCGGGAGCGGTAGCTCAGTGCATCAATTGATGTCACTGAAGCGCCTCTGACCGGGAGGTCCTAGGTTCGAGTCCTGATGGCGGTAGGATTTTCTACACTAGCTTTTCAGCTAGATCGAATTCAGTCGCTGTCTGGAGGAGAATTCTAGTGGCCGGCTGCTCTGATCGGTAGTTTTCCGTGACTTCCGATAAACACCAGGCGAATGCCGGAGCAGTACCCTATCAAACGGTCCACGGACCGCGCGCGATCTGTCCTTCCTATTCCTATCCTCTCCCCTTACACCCCCTCACTTACACTAACATGCACTACACTACCACATATTCCGGGAGACCGGTCGGGAGCTTAGAGTTTGTCCCTGCTGGGGCGGTGCCCCGCTGGTGGGAGAGTCCGGTTAGGGGGAAAACCCACTAGCCGACGGTAGGTCGGCGCCGGATCTCGCCATCCAGCGGGGGAAGATCACTGCCATCTCCCGAGAAAAACATGCACTACACTAACGGGGCTAATGACCAGAGCAGTTGACGCGCCCGGAAACATGAAAAAAATCAATCAATCGTAAATGCCGCTGGATTGCTGAGCAAGTGCGTTTTTTTACCCCTCTGTATGCCTCGGTGCTTCGCTGTGAATTTTGGCTGAGCGATGCGCTCCGACCTTCGCGATTTACATGTAACAACCTTGAGTGCGTCGAACCCGACGTTTCCCCAGCATTTTTATGTCAAAACCACTACAAACTAAACTAAACCACAAATACTCCTCGCGAACACATAAGACGCCTCACCCTTAGATTGATTGATTTTTTCGCGTTTCCGGGCGTGTCAACTGCTTCGGTCATTAGTCCCGTTAGTGTCGTGCATGTTTTTTCTTGGGAGATGGCGGTAATTTTCCCCTCGCTGAATGGCGAGATCCGGCGCCGACCTACCGTCGGCTAGAGGGGTTTCCCCCTAACCAGGACTCTCCCACCAGCGGAGCACCGCCCCAGCCGGAACAAGCCCTTAACTCCCGAGCGGTCTCCCGGAATATGTGGTAGTGTAGTGCAGGTTAGTGTAAGTGAGTGTGTAAGGGGAGAGGCTAGGACAAGGAAGGGGAAGGGCAGATCGCGCGCGGTCCCTGGCCCGTTTGGTAGGGTACTGCTCCGGCATTCGCCTGGTGTTGATCGGAGAAACCATGGAAAACTATCGAACAGAGCAGTCGGCCGCTAGAATTCTCCTCCAGACAGCGACTGAATTCGACCTAGCTGAAAAGCTAGGTCGAAGATCCTGCCACCGTCAGGACTCGACTCTAGGACCTCCCGGTCAGGGGCGTTGCAGTGGCATCAGTTGATGCACTGAGCTACCGCTCCCGGTCCACGCTTAGACCATTGCCTTACTTTGGCCAGCGCCCTGTGACCAATGCCAAAATTAGCTGGATGATCAGAAATTATCCATTATCGTCATTCATACAACCTTTTCCAAACTATCTGCTAATATGAAATTTAACCGACTATGTTACCCATATTTTGTAATTTCGTCGTAACATACACACATAATTTGGACTTCAAGACAAGAAATTATCACTTTGAAGATTTTATTGCGGCTTTAGTTTTTGAAGTAGTTTCTTTAAACCTTCATTCTTGGAAATAATCGATGAAAACTATTTATCAGAGAGTCGGTTTTTACTGTAAGAACTTGTAAGTAATGCAAAACGTTTTGAGATTTAATTTAATTTTCATTACTCATCCTAAAAAAAGAATACAATAAATTACAATATTAAAAAGTTTCCCCATTTGATTTATTTCATTAACACTTATTGGTTTTGTTCTTTAGAAGTTTTCATTAATATATTATTAGACTCAGTAGTATTAGAGTTATAGGTCATAAGAAGGTCATTTAGATAGTTCTCAGAATACTAAAATTTCGAGTCTTAAAAATGTACTTTAAGTGAAACTCATATTGCAAGCTGTGGGGGTCACAAGACTTGGCTGTCTTCAGATGACAGACTCGGCTGTCGTTCTCATTCTTTCTTACTCAAATTGTGTCCTTAAGAAGGTCATTTAGATAGTTCTCAGAATACTAAAATGTTGGAATCTTAAAAATGTACTTTACGTGAGACTCATGTTGCAAGCTCTGATGTCACAAGACACCAGACGACAGAGTCGGCTATAGTTCTCATTTATCCTGATGTACATTCCTGCACTTTAATTATCACTTTTTTTTTTTCAAAACAGTACTTACTATTTAATTAACGTTTCTGGACAACAAAGTTTAACCTTAAAATCATTGCACTAAGTTTGGACGTGAATAAATCTAGTTACAATCAGTTCAGTACAGCAGAATTCAGTTACAATCGCGTCTTTGTAAAGAGATATTATTTCATTATACTGAAAATTTGGGACATCCTGTCGGGTAGTGAGCGAATGACTACTGACTTCGGCTGTGGCAGCTACCTAGACCATTAATTGATTAATTGATTTATTAGTAAAAAACAATAAAACTGTTTGTGACGTGTGGGGGAGAAGTAACATCTGCGCACATTTTCTTGAGCCCCAGAATATCTTCGCAATGTACAGAGTGAGTCACTAACTTAAGCACCTCCTGCAGTTTTTGACCTGTTCAAGTTATCGCATACAGTTTTGACGGATGTGTACAAGCAAATGGAGCTAATTCATGCGTGCATTCATTTAGATTTTATCACTTATTTTTTACGAGATATTGAGGTAAAGTTTTTTTTTCGAAATGAAACTATACATATTTTTTAGTTTATAATGACGTGCGTAAAAAGACGAATCCAATGATTTGTCATATGTTAGATAAGCAGTTTTTGAGTATTTTTGATTTTTTTTTCGGATCGTGTTTAACAGTCATTTTGACTTATTTTGACTGTTTTGATATATTTTGACGATTAACATATTTTGAATGTAACAGTCCGCTTCCGAAAGTCACGCGGCTCTCCCTCTTGTCATCCCTTATCTGACCCAGAAAATCCACACATCGCCATGCACCTTTCAAAATATTTGAGGAGCAAACATTCAAAAGATGACATGTCACATGTCCATTTGGCAAAACTTGAGTTCTTCTGTTGTTTTTACCTAGAATTTTATTTCCAGAAAAAAATGTGGGATGTCTTACGATACGTTTAGGTAGTACTCTACTCGTTGAGTTAAAGACAGTGATGAAAAGGGTAAAATTTATGCTGTATTATTCATTTTTATTGGAAAAGAATGAAGTGGACATATCACGTTTTGAATTTTTGCTCCTCATTTACATCCCAGGCCTTGATGAAGGCAAATATGGTAAGGTGAAATTTGTGGCGGTGTAGAATGCAAATCACACTGTCAGTTAAGTTAGTCCCTTAAGTGTAGTATATCATATAACCCTGGAGGTAGCAGTATTTCTCACCTATTGAAATTCTAGATTCGGCGCTGTCGGCTTGACGTGTTTTCCTCTACAGATATCTCTAGTGGGGTAGCGAGAAGGGTGTATAAGCTTCCCACTAATGTTCCGTCATAATGGTAGCTTAACGCACGGAAGTGTAACTGTGTGGTTAAGGGGAAAGGAGGGGAAAGAATGAGAAAAGAAAGATCGCAATATTTTCCGTCAAGAAAAATCCCCGTAAGCCGACGTTAATCGGTACCGGATCTGGCCATCCATCGGGGGCAGATCACCACCACAATGATGAAAACATGCACCACACTTACGGGACTAATTGCCGTAGCAGTTGACGTGCCCGGAATCGCCAATCAATCAATCAATCCTCCAAACTGTTGGTGTTCACTTTCTTAGCGTACGGTTCCGGCATTTTCCTGGCAGTGATCGGACAGACCACGGAACACCATTGAAGCGGAACAGCTGGGGTATACAATTTTCTTCCAGACAGAAATTGAATTTGACCAAGCTACGTAGCTATGATGCAAAATTCACCACCGTCAGTAGGTGAACCCAGGACCTCTCAATCAACGATTTTGAAAAAGCAA
Source organism: Teleogryllus occipitalis (assembly GCA_011170035.1). NCBI lineage: Eukaryota > Metazoa > Arthropoda > Insecta > Orthoptera > Gryllidae > Teleogryllus > Teleogryllus occipitalis. Next base: position 46,451 of record BLKR01003525.1, on the reverse strand, counting down.
TGTGATATTGCCCTCGAATAATGTTTCTGGGCGTGTCGACTGCTATGGTCATTAATCCCGAAAGCGTAGAGCATTTTTCTACCGTGAGAGGTTGCGGTAATCTCGCCCCGCTGGAGAGACCCGGCGCCGACCTACACTTCAGCTTGCGGGGTTTTCCCGTACAGGTATCTCCACCGGCGGGGCACCGCCTCAGCCAGGACAAGCTCGAAGTTCCCAACTGGTCTCCCGTCCAAGGTGGTAGTTTAATGCAAGAAACTTTAGGTGTGTGGTAGTAAGGGTTGAGGAGAGTCACGAAAGGAGGAAAGATTGCGCGGGATTCAGGCCCATTTGTTAGAGTACCGCACTGATCTTACTGTTGAAATATAACCTTAATAATTAGATATTTAAATAATGTTGGGTATAATAATTTTTGAAAATATGGACAATTTTGTTTAAAATGTACTAGAGTTCCTCAAAAATGGATCCCAATATTTCCTTTTTATTTTGCTAATACAAACCATTGCGCACTTACACATACGGTGTATGTCCGAAAATTAAATTTAAAAAAAACCGGAATTTTCGATAACGGCAAGTGCAAATATTTTTCATCAAACTGCAATATCGAAGAAAGATTTCTATCTCCTTATATTCCTGATTATTAGATATTTGAATCTTTTCATTAATATTTTTTCAAAATGTATGTAGTTTTCGCGTAACTGTGTGATCTCACAGCAATTTTTAGATATCCGCAAAAACATTGCTCAAAAAAGGATTCAATTGTTTTATTTTAAATTTTATTTAGGATACTTTAGTGTACTTTTTTCATGAAAACATTTGAATTTCCAAAAATCTATCATTTGTAAATTTTTCGAACAATTTTCACGATAATACTTACTTTTAGAGTTGTAGTACTACATTATTTAATGCCATTTATTTTTTGGGCCATAAATGCTTCAAATAACTGTTCTAGAAATCTTGAAAGTTTACGAGTAAAACTATCTTTCTTTCGCCCTAGTTAATGACAAATACGGTAAAGGCTTGGTAGACATTACCAAGCCATTATGTATGTGGATAGCATTCTTGCTTCCTAATTTGAAAATCGGTTCTATTACTACTTGTTTAATATTAATGTAACTTCATATGTAGAAGTATTCCTACGCCGGGTTTGGCTCTGTCTTTAGGAATGCCACTGTATGCGAGTATATAATTATTTATTCTATGCACACCCTGACCTTTTTCTTGATTCAGAGATGCTACAAATATCTATCTTGTCCTCCTCATGATTATTTCTTGCTCTTCATTTTGCCGAGACTTGATGTTTCACATTGCAAGTCGTAATATCTTCCTTTTCTTCCATCGGATACTCCTTTATAGTTGCCTTATCATATCTGGTCCAATTCCGAGGCTCTGTGTGATGCTGTGAGCGATATCACTTTTACGGCTAGTAGATTGCTAGTCTGATCCGCCAACCCTCCTCCTTTACCAGGGCTTGGGACAGGCAAGAGCGACAGTTAAAGCTACACAACCTCCCCAACGTTTGCTCCAGGATATAATAAATAATCATGATGCAAGGAATGAGCGTGGCGTGACGGGCATAGTTACTTTCATAAGAACAAGAAGAAAAGGCTGGGATAAACACGTTTCCAGGGCAGATAATAGTAGGCTGATCAGAATAGTAAGATATTTAAGACCTACAGGTAAGTGAGAGATCTAGGAAAGCCAAAGAAAAGATGGATTGAAAGCTAGGGATCGATATCTCCAGCTTATTAATCACGAAGGTGATGTGTGAAGAATAACAGGTCCCACCTACATTGAAGGAGAAGAAGAAGCAGCAGAAGAAGAAGAAGCAGAAGAAGAAGAAGCAGAAGAAGAAGAAGAAGAAGAATGAGAAGAAGAAGGAGGAGGAGGAGAAGAAGAAGAAGGAGAAGAAGAAGATGGAGAAGAAGGAGAAGATGAAGAATAAAGAGAAGAAGAAAGATGAGAAGGATTAAGAGGAGAAAGAGAAGAAGAAGAAGAAGAAGAAGAAGAAGGACGACGAGGAGAAGAAGGTTCGTTTACTTCGATCAATTTATTGTATTTTTTCCTTGGATACAGTAAAGTACACTCAAATATGATACAAGACCGATTATCGTTAACTACTATTTTCCAAAATTCCAAATCCGAATCTCCGGCATTTCTTTCACTAAAGAGTTTTTAAGGAGATGTCTGAAGAATTAGAAAGATTCAAGATGCTGATTACGAATCCTTTATAAATAATGCGTGAATGTGTACGTAGCAATCCTATTTTCAAAAATGTTATATCTGTCATTTTAATTGTAATTATGTTTCTTTGTTATTTTTATCACTCGTTTAAAACGTAACTATTAGAATTTGAAAAATAGTTCCAAATTTTTATCGGTTTGTTTACGCCCGCTTCGCACGAGGCCAATTTGCGGCCGTTGTGCTGAGAAATCTTTCCTCAGCGTCAATTTAGCTCTGAACGGAACCTTGACACCGATATTCCGCACAGCGCGAGACTTTCTTGCAACGCCGTGTAGTTATGTTATGTTCTATGGCTCGTCAGCCCGCAAAGGGCCTTGGCCGACCAGCGGTGACCCAGCCTGTCGGCCAAGAGATAAGGGGTTCGTGTTTTTAGAACGTAACATCATATAGAACGAAGACATCCCTTCACCGTATATACTGGTCTTCGTAACTTTAGAGTGAGATTTTTTATCGTCACACGGAAATAGATACTGGGCATTTTGTAAGGATTGCGCACAAGTATAAATTGCGTCCGCCGTGAGTCGAACCCAGGGTTGCGCCGTGGAAAGCAGCATGCTAAGCAGCCATCGAGGAAGGCGCCATGGAGTTATATGGGAGTTGTATGGGAGTTTAATTTTTGGTGCAAACATGCTGAGGAGAACAGTAGTGAATACTAAGGGACTAGGTATAACGACGAACAAAATAATTAATTTGAACTTAAAAAAATATTATGCTGACTCTTATAGATTGCTCCCTCAAACTTTTTCAAAAAACAGCTCCACACTTTTCTCAAAGCTTCTCACGTTTAAAAATATATTGCTCTTATTTTCCGAAAGATTCGTTTTGATTAAAATACTAGTATTCGCGGTAAAATATAGCTTAAATAATGTAGGATAAACCATGAATATTATAGTAACGCAAAGTAAATGATTGTGTCGATTGAAACATATTCTAACTTTTATGTCCTGCAACATTTCGTGTGTAGTTCTCACATTTTTCAGGGAAATATGTATGGGTGCAAGAAATTAAGTACTTAAGAGAAATAGACTTTGAAGTGCTGTATTGTTACTATGACAACCAATGTTTTTTGTTTTTTTATTTTACGTCAAAAAACAGTTAAAACTGCGTATGACGGTATGACGTATAGCGGTAAACTACGTTAGAAACAATGTTAGAAAATTGACGTAACACTTATGAGTTATTTCAAGCCGTTTGGTGAATAGTTTTGCATGGGATGACTGAAATATTAATAGTAAATACATTCAAAAAAATAATGTAATTTTCCGTAACCGTAAAAAATAGTACTGAAAAGTCTGTGCTGTTTTTTTAGGATTAGTTAGGCCTAGAGGTCTCCTTACATTTTTTTTGTCGATGCATTCTTGTGTCTTTCGTTCTGTTAAGATACTACTGCTCGTTGTATATATGCTTCTATTGAACTTATTATGGTGGGAACACTTAGTTATTTACTTATGTCGAAATTACACATTCATTCTTCAAATGTGCAGCATTTCAATCTTCAGCATCTTCATTTCTGAACTTGGTATTCTAGTTAAGGTTTTCTGTCGGTATCTAGTTCTCACTAGTAAAACTGCGTAGCCTACTGTTTTATGAAAGCAAATTCTGGTATTCTGTAATTGCATTTTTAACGCTTTGTATATTCTAGCACAGACAATTTGAAAACCAAATACAACTTAAAGACTGTACAATCGCAAAATTATATGTTAATTCTTGACAACATGCCCCTTTTATAAGCACAACTCTCTATATTTTGCTTTTTCTGTAGATAATAGTTGCTATGTGTTAATGTAACAACCCGTAGAATTTTTTTCAAGGCATTTCGTCATTAAACTTTGGTGAGCGCACGTGCCTACTAGCTGATGCAAGACATTTCGTCCGGAAGTTAAATTTACGGCATCCGACTATGGGAGAGGAGTCGCGCAAACTGGATGACCTCGGGCACCTTCTTGTTATTCCAATTACGCAAACGACAGATTCACTCACGTAAAAAACAGATTCACCCTGCGTAACTAGAATGTAGTATGAGATAATCAAGGTAACTGCTTCGACGCAACACTGTATTCTCATCGCATTAGGTTATGTTATAAGCTTAGATAAATAGATAACAGTTATAATAGTTTTTTTTTGATTGATTGATTTTTTCGTGTTCCAGGCGCGTCAACTGCTTTGGTCATTAGTCCCGTTAGTGTAGTGCATGTTTATTCTCGGGAGATAGCGGTGATCTTTCCCCGCTGGATGGCGAGATCCGGTGCCGACCTACCGTCGGCTAGTGGCCTCACCAGGACTCTCCCACCAGCGAGGCACCGCCCCAGCTGGGAAAAGCTCTAAGTTTCAGACCGATCTCCCGGAATATGTGGTAGTGTAGTGCATGTTAGTGTAAGTGTGTGTGTGTAAGGGGAGAGAATAGAACAAGGAAGAGGAAGAACAGATCGCGCGCGGTCCCTGGCCCGTTTGGTAGGGTACTGCTCCGGCATTCGCCTGGTGTTGATTGGAGAAACCACGGAACACTATCAATCAGAGCAGCCGGCCGCTAGAATTCTCCTCCAGACAGCGACTGAATTCGACGTAGCTGAAAAGCTAGTGTCGAAAATCCTGCCGCCGTCAGGACTCGAACCTAGGACCTTCCGGTCAGAGAGTGATAATAGTAGTTTATGCAATTAGTTTATAATGTTAAGTTATATTGCGTATTGCTTTATTGATATGGGAGTTCTGCGCGTTATTTCTGAAAGGCTATTGGTAACTGACTACCAATAATTGTAACGTTCCAGGTTAATATTTTAGTAACAATTGTATTTTAATATTTTTACGATGTAGGTTCTCTTCTGCCCATAAAATGTTTTTAGAAGATGAAATGCCCAACCTCACTATAAAAAATTTGGAGAATATCCAGGTATACTGTGTGGTTTCTTAGAAAACGAATGATGTCTGATACTTTAATGGCATTTTCGTAATCATAAAAACTAGTGATGCAACAGAATGGCACATACTTTGCTGTACTAGTTAGTTTTCTAACTTCTTTGATCTCAGATAGCTTTTCGGACTTATCCCGTCCTCTTGCCACCAGCTATCTAACGCCGCTCAAAGTACATTTTTTCGAAAATTCCTAATTTTAGAGACGAAATATTTTGTTTAAGAATATATATATATATATATATATATATATATATATATATATATATATATAAATTTATTCAATTATAGATCTCAATACGTTACTTTTAAAAAACGCCTAACATGATCCTTTCCATGCAGATTTAAAGGACATTAATTTTTTTTTTCATGTCTCGTACTCCCACATCTAATGGCACTAGAATGTTTTACATCTGCATCCAAGTTTTAAATTTCACAAAATATACAACAGAATTCTTCCGCATGCAATAATTAATATGTATGGAATTAAGCGCAGAAATCAAATTCCCTCATGGGTTTTCGCAGAGCGTGCAGTGAGGAATGGATAACTCGCCGTGGGTGCAGTGCCCCTGGCGGCGAATAGCAGCACTTGCGGTGTTTGTGCTCCTGATGCTGGCGCCCGCCGCGCAGGCCAAGAGCAAGAAAGGTCTTTGCATGCATCGCTTGATTTTATATAATTTATTTTAATTCTATTTAATTTAATTAAATGGAATCTAGCTTAATTAAATGTAATCTAGTTTAATTAAATGTAATCCAGTTTAATTAAATGTAATCTAATTTAATTAAATGTAATCTAATTTAATTAAATGTAATCTAATTTAATTAAATGTAATCTAACTTAATTAAATGTAATCTAATTTAATTAAATGTAATCTAATTTAATTAAATGTAATCTAATTTAATTAAATGTAATCTAATTTTATTCAATGTAATCTAATTTAATTAATGTAATCTAATTTAATTAATGTAATCTAATTTAATGAAATGTAATCTAATTTAATCAAATATAATCTAATATAATCAAATGTAATCTAATTTAATTAAAGTTAATCTAATTTAATTAAAGTTAATCTAATTTAATTAAAGTTAATCTAATTTAATTAAAGTTAATCTAATTTAATTAAAGTTAATCTAATTTAATTAAAGTTAATCTAATTCAATTAAAGTTAATCTAATTTAATTAAAGTCAATCTAATTTAATTAATGTTAATCAAATTTAATTAAAGTTAATCTAATTTAATAAAAGTTAATCTTAATCAAGTGTTTTAGTTATAAACATCTGAATTCGCTGATATCTATATTCCCCTGATATCTATATTCGCTGATATCTATATTCCCCTGATATCTATATTCGCTTGCGTTCAGCTTTCCACTTTTCCTAACTTACAAATGACGTTCCGTCAACTTCATGCCTCCTACATCCCCTCCTTGCGTCCTCGGAATTGGAGTAGTCTTCACAGATAATTGACCTTAGTAAAATAGACGCCGACAACGTTATCAAAAGCTCCATTTACTTTCACGTTTCCTTACACAAATACATGATAATTATCAGAATGGAAATAGAAGCACAGGATTTCACTAAATTAAAGGAAATATAAGAAAAGTACTTTGTGAGGAAGTTAAAAAACCGTCCAAAATGAAATTTTATATAAACATTATGTACAAGGTTCATTTTATAAATTCTGATGTTTTCAGAAAAACGATGATTGCTCATCACGGGTATGGAGAGTTTATTATCATCAAAATCTAACAGATTCTATTCTAACAGATTTGCGCTGCAATAAAGATGTTTGCTTTTTAAATTATTTATCTTAATTATGTGCAATATTCCTTCATTGGTAAGTGAGAACGTAAAAATTGTTATTCTTACACAAGCATTCTTGACCTTTATAAACTACATGAAATAGCTATTTTAAAATATCGAGCAGGTCTCGCGCGCGGTCGCGGTTGTTAACTAGGGTATCCAGCCATATTGATTTGCGAACCAATCCAAAGTCATTCTGTAAACCGACAATCTCTGAAATCAAAAACCACATATTCCTATAAAATCAAGGCATGTATGTCCACATAACTGTTTCAAATTCATCTACATGTTTGAGGTCTATTTCTCAGTCATCTAAGATTGACCTAACCCCAATTGTCATAAAATGTGATACGAATTAATTCTCATTTTTTATGTGCGGTGAATTTGAACTCTACTGACAATTTCAAAGAGACTGGTTGTGTGTAGAAGTAGAACAGCTACAATGGTTCGCGTCCAAAAGTTTATATTAGGAGCGAACCATTCCTGAGCGTTTGTTCCTTCCTGGCAACCACTGAGGACCATTCTGCATCACTAATGAGAACTAGGGTAACAGTCTCCCGAGTCTCAGTTTATCACTGCTCAAGAAACGAAAACGTTCTACTTTCTCTTTTATGAAGAAACTTGGCATTTTCATCTACATTATCGTTGGCTACATTCCTCCATACCCACCTATGGAAGTTAGTAGAGTTTAGGTTCACCTGTATCCTTGTCTTCAGACGCCCTTCTCCTCTTCAGACGCCCTTCTCCTCTTCATACGCCCTTCTCCTTTTCAGACGCCCTAATCTTCAGATGCCCTTATCTTCAGATGCCCTAATCTTCAGATGCCCTTATCTTCAGATGCCCTAATCTTCAGATGCCTTTATCTTCAGATGCCCTTACCTTCAGATGCCCTTACCTTCAGATGCCCTTACCTTCAGATGCCCTTACCTTCAGATGCCCTTTTCAGATGCCCTTCTTCAGATGCCCTTACCTTCAGATGCCCTTACCTTCAGACCCCCTTATCTTCAGACGGGTATCCACTCGTTTGGAAATGATCAATTTTTTGACGGATTCTCCGTCAATTCCCTCCCATCTGTATTCTGTGAATAACTGAAAGGCATTTGTATGTGTCTATTAAATCGATCAGCATTTTTCAACCACCTTTTTACTCAGTATTTGTATGGGTGAGCTGATGACACTCGTCCTGTCCACAGTGAGCGATTACTTCAAGGTGTGCCATCGCGGGGATCCAGAGTTCGCGGGCTGCGTCAAGAGCTCCATTGAAGATGCCAAACCACGGCTCGTTGCAGGTGAGACAACGCACAATATCTGCACCGCTTGTAGAATTTGTTGCAGAAAACAGGCATCCCTTATATATTCCGACAGAATAAAATCAAGTAGTATCTGATGGTTATTTGTGAAAGTTGACGAAATCGGGTTTTCCATTGAAAATATAACTTGATGAGCTGACTCTCAGCAACAACTCTTGCGACCGCTATGTTTCTGGCCGGGACAACCTAGAGTTCGAATACCAACTATTGGTTGGTTCGGAGGTAGTGATTTCGGGCACGTCAACTACTGCGGTCATTAGTCCCGTACGTGAAGTGTACGTTTGTTTTCATTGGGAGGTGACGATGATCTTCTCCCGCTGGATGGCGAGTTCCGGCGTCGACCTACCGTCAGCTAGTGGGGCTTCTCCAATCAGGTATCTCCCACCAGCGGGGCACCGCTCCAGTCAGTACAAGCTCTAAGCTCCTGACTGGTTTCTCGGCATTTGTGGTGGTGAAGTGCATGTTAGTGTGTGTGAAGAGTGAGGATACGACAAGGAAGAGGAAGGAAAGATTGTGTTCGGTCCGTGACCCACTTGTTAGCGTACTTTTGCCAGGTGTTGATCGGAGAAACCACGGAAAACTACCGATCAAAGCAGTCGGCCGCTAGAATTCTCCTCCAGACAGCGACTGAATTCGACGTTTGAGTTGAAAATCCTGCCACCGTCGGGACTCGAACCTAGGACCTCCCGGTCCAAGGCACTGCAGTGACATCAATTGATGCACTGAGCCACCTTTTCCGGTACGATGGCAAAATTTTTGCCACCAGCTACTGAGCAAATTCTGGAAAAGAATTCAGCCACTTTCTGGGGAAGAATTCTAGCGGCCGGCTGCTCACATCGGTAAGATTTTGTTTGCTTCAATCAACACGCGAACGTTCTATCCTTCCTCATACTTGTCTGCTCTCCCATTACACACTGTCTTATGCAGTTCAGTCACTCATGTCGGGAAACCAACCGGGAGTAAAGAGCTTGACCCGACTGGAGAAGTGCCCCAGTGACGAAGATATCTGAAGAGGGGTGTCTCCGAAAGCTGACGTGTAGTTGAGCGGCGGATCTCACAATCTAGCGATGAAGGATCACCGCAGTCTCCAGAGGTAGAACATGTACGGGACCAATGACCATAGAAGTTGACGCGTTCAGTAACATACAATAATCAACCGAATATTTTCATTTTCAAGAAAACGACATACTTGCTCTTTCCGGGCGAAGAATTCAAACAGTGCGCTGCATGGACGAAACGTGTGGTTTAGGCGGGGGAGGTCAGAAGCGGGAAGCTTCGCAAGTTTTGTTGGTCGTTTTCTCTCTGAGCTGAGGAAATGGAATGCGGTCCAAGTTTGCACTGCCTTTGCTGCTACTGTCTCGGGGTAGAGAGACAGTGAAACACCAACTCCCGGCGGGCGGGTGGTGTAGCGGTTAGCGTATCGGACTGCTGTACCCAAGTTCGCGGGTTCAAACACAATCAAAGCCGTGGATTTTTAAGGGCGAAAAAATCCTTCGTACGCCTTCCTTCGGAGGGGAAGTAAAGCCGGCTGTCCCATGTTAGTAGATTTACTGCATGTAAAAGATCCTCATGCCTAAACGATGCCCCTGAGCTAAATTCAAATCGCATGTTTCGTCGCCCAAGTAATACCTTCTTTCTCTTGTTGAAATGAGTGTAACGAAATTTGCGTGGTCAGACGGAAGAGCAGGCCTCATGGCCTGAGTCTCGCCACGTAAAATAAGGCAAATTCAATTCAACTCCTGTTGACAGACGCTTATTCCAAAATGAAGGGTACAGAAAAATCTGGTTGCAGCCTAGAACTAATTGTGCCCCCAATCTCGTCCGACACCTCCGCTTATATAACCGCCGCCTGGCGTGTGAATAAGTGCCGCCGGTAGGCACCAAAGAGTCAACTGGTGGAGAGGGTCTGTTTTTACACGGTTGTTCTCACTTTTCAGAGAACTTCCTTCGTGACTCCACGTATACACACGGGCCCAAATGACCATGTGTTTGAGTGGATTGGCTTGCTGCATCTTAGCCGCAATTTTCTGAGTGCTGTTTCTTAATGTAAAACAATATATTTATTACAAATTTACATTTTATAGGTTTTTCCTGCTGCTCAGGATGCGATAATTCGGCTATGCTAGAACGTGGACTAAAATATTTTTTGGGGTATAAACTCTCATTGCCAACAACTTTAGACAAGATTTTGTTTTTAAGTTTTATTTTGAACCAATATCTCTTCTAGTTATTAGCGACCCCAGGGCAATGCACAAAAACTTAATTCATAAAAATTATTATATACTTACGATGAAGTACGTATCACAAAACATATTTATTTACAGAAATCTATACAAAAAATATTGTATCATAATAGGGCCACGAAAAGTAATGTACATTATATTAGAGGTAATAATAGTTTCAAAAAGTATTTTTTGAAAAAGTGATTTTGGTTTTTAACCTGGGTATGGTACGTTTTAATTGTTCCTTAGACACGACACATTAAGGTGCAAGAAAATTGGGTTATTTTTTAAGGGCTGAAATACGACGGTAATGACTACAAGTCATAAAAATATACCATACCTTTCAAAAGTGATGAAATATGCAAAAAATACCGTAAGCATCTGTTTTAATTAAATATCTCATAACATTCATTTCTGTATATCTGTGGGTGAAAAGAAGAGGGTTTAATAAAAAAGGAAGAAATCAGCTATAAACACTTCAGTGTGCATATTTATCATAAATGTTCTTGAATCAAGGAATGAAGTTAATATTTGTAAATTATATTTTTGTAACTTTCATTCAACCAAGTCTTATCATGCAAAATATATTGAACTTCACTTTCATTTCTTAAAACGTAGACGCCAGGTAACTTACCAATATACGTAACCTATCCCACGTATTTTAGAAACAGTTATACCACTATATATATATATATATATATATATATATATATATTGGTATATATATATATATATATATATATATATATATATATATATATATATATATATATACCAATAAAATAAAAAAATGTCAAATCATGAAAATCGTGGTCCTAATAGAGATAATGAGAGCACGTTCTGTGTTGGCTGTGGCAGGCATGCCAGAAGTACGGCTCCCGTCCATCGACCCCTTGCGCATCGAGAAGCTGGAGCTGCAGGAGGGCCAAGGCAACTTCCATTTCGTCATGCGCCTCAAGAACTTGTCCATCACGGGGCTCAAGGACTTCTCCGTTCGTTCCGTCAAGTGAGTAGCTGCCGTCACACGCGCAGGAAAGGGAAATCATTAAAGCTTAAGTCTCCTCGCTCCTTGCCTCACCTCATCTCGGAAACGAGAATCGTGATCTCAGTTTTTATCTTCATTAAGAGGGGGAGGATTTTGAAGACATAAAACACCCAGTGGCGAATTTTCCGATACAACGCGTATACTGCCGGTATACCTAGTAATTCGTACCTAGTTAAGTTAGTGGTTTGTGTCACTGTCTTAGAGAACAATTACTAAGAACCGAATTTCATAATATTGGGATTTCAGAAAAGATCAAAATAAAATACAACGATAGAGGTAGCTTACATAAAAAGCGGTATACTTGAAATAATGTTCAGAATTCGCCACTGAAAACATCGCCAAAAGGGTCAATAGAATGCTCTTGAAATTTTTCAAACTGCCCTAAAAGGAAAGAAAAGTGAGTAAAATATTTGATTAAAACGAGTTCAGATGAACAACTCAAGCTGTTGGAACTGTTACTTATGTAAGCGAGGCTTCTTTTCGTTCAAGTGCACTCAGCTTGCAACTTTTGGTTTCGACTGTTTTTTTCTTTTCAGGAAATCTCTGTCTTTAGTTCTCCCGAAATCGACCAAACTGATAATGGCACTGAAAGGCGTCAGAGGAACCTTGAATTAGTTACAATGGCTGACGTTTAATTTTCTGAGCGAGGAAATAGAATAGGCTAGTCAAGTATTCTGTGGAGAACATTTGTTGCATCTCGTAAATATTATTTAAAAAAAGTACATTTAAAATGAGATTAAAACCAATGAAATAAGCAAAAATGATTTTAAAATGACGGAAAAAGGTAAAAAATGATTAGTCGAAATCGACGAAAAATGCAGAAAAATGTCAAATAAAATTGAATCATTTTCTTTTCACATAACATGAAATTAATGCATATACTAAAAGGCATTGTTATAAAGTTAAAATAAAAAATGACATTTCATTAAAATCCGCTCCCTATTCATTAGCATGATTTCTCTTTGAATGTGAGTAATAAAAGCGTTTTATCTTTCGACTGGATTTTGTTTTATTTCTCTTTAATAATGTATTAATACTTCGTCAGTCACACAGAACATTAGTTTATTTTTGTAATTAATTGGTGTCATTGTTTATGTGATGTTTGTAATCCTCAAAAAGCAACACATTGTAATTACCAGAAGGTTCGGTGAATGCCCGAAGACTTCCAATCAAAAACGCTCCAGCTATTAAATGCATTGCTATTTGAAAGGCTATGCTCGCACACAGTCAAATATATTTGGTGTGTCTGCCGATATTTGCATGATTGCATGATAAGTTGCCTAATAATTTGAGGGAAATTTCACATGTGTACCTTTTTTAGACGACACCGTATGTACATTGTCAGGAGGGATCGTCTTTGACACCCTAAATATTCTAGAAGCAAATATTCTATTATGCATAATTTCTAGAGAAAATTATACATTTTTGAAGAGAATTATTACTTCAGCGAAATTATACTATTATGAGTAATGCCTGGACTAAGTCATTAATTAATCACTTTGACTTGCTGATATGGTAATTAAAAATAACGATTAGCGAGTACACATAATCACCTGTTAATTATTACATGTAAATCATTATGACATCTATATAAAATTGCGATGCAACCCTTCATCCCTCCACTCGCATCCAAGACGGATCTGATAGGTTAAGAGGCGTAACAACCAAAGTTCCAGATCTTATCATGTACCCGTGACTGAAATTCTGGTCAACAGGAGATTCTGGTTGTTGTCAGTTACACAATGATCAATAATTCGGTAACTAAAAATAAGGGACCATTTCACTACATTTCTAGGATCATGCGTAAATGATTGAAACCACATAAAAAATAGACATGACATTTTTCCAAGCAAAAGCACAATGTGAACATTTCCCATCTTTTTTTACATCTCCCATCACTTCGTTTCTTACAATGACGTAATTATCTGAAACTCGTTAATTTTTAACACTTTTGAAAATATCGATGGCAAAAGATTTCACTGTAATTTTGAAAGTGTGGAGAAATGAATAATCTTCCACCAAGTAGATATTAAATTATACATCAGTTTTAAATATTAAAAATGCATGTTTTAGAAATTATTTGTCCGTCACTGCTTCGAAAGTTTAAACTAAACGTAACTAAAATACAATGATATACGACAATACAATATAAGTTTAGAACCAATTTTTATGGAAATTTATTTAAAAGCAAATACCAAATTTCTTTAGCTATTTAGAGTCATGGAATATATAAGTTAGAAAGTACAGAAATAACTTACCCAAGCAACGTGGATCAAATTTCATATTTTAACTAGTGTTTCAAAACGTAATAGAAAGCGAGTTAGGAAATGATCAAGCCCAACAATCACAGTTTAATATTTATTACAACATACTCAAAGTTAACATTCGTGAAACACTTGTGTTTCCCGAAGGTTAAATTTGTTTTCTGAACGTTGAATTTGTTTTAATAAATATTATAACTGATTTTTATGGTTGATTATTTGCTAACTCACATTATTAATTACCTCAATGTATCTCCTACCACCACGAAATTTACATCATATAAATTATCGTAATATTAGTACCGATTACGTAATATTATAAAACTTGAACCAAAAAAAGTGTTTCCAATTTTCAAATAATGTTTGCTCGGGATGAGATTAGAACTCATGTGCGTGTGCGTGAGAATGGTGCCGAACTGTCTCACGAAGAAGCGCAGGTCCAGCGGGAACAGCCCGGTCAGAACACTCGGTCAGAAGCACTTCAGTGACATCAGTTGACGCACGTCTCCCGGTTGCCTCACTGGGGGCCGTGCGTTAAGGAGCAATTAACGGCCGCCGCTCGCGAGCAGATCTGCCGCACGTCTTCCGGAGAGAACTGCACCATGACGACCAAGTAGCCCAGAATGGTGCCGAACAGCCCCACGAAGAAGCGAAGGCCAGAGGGAACAGCCTTCCGGCGCTGAAGTTCGCCAGCTGCTCGCGCGCGTGTGTAAGTAAGGGGGTGAGGATAGGACAAAGAAGAGAAAGGAAAGATCGCGCGCAAGTCGTGGACCGTTTGTTAGGGTACGGCTCCAGCTTTCGCCTGGTGTTCATCGGAGAAACCACGGGAAAATATTGATCAGAGCAGCCAGCCACTAGAATCCACGTCCAGACAACCGACTGAATTCGAGCCAGCTGACAAGCTAGTGTCGAAAATCTTGCCTCCGCCGGGACTCTACCCATAGGATCTCCCGGTAGGAGGCACTGCAGTAACATCAGTTGATACCCTGAGCCACCTCTCCTGGTGGACTCACTGTTGGCCGTGCGTTAAGGAGCAATTAACGGCCGCCGCTCGCGAACAGATCTGCCGCACGTCTTCCGGAGAGAACTGCACCATGACGACCAAGTAGCCCAGAATGGTGCCGAACAGCCCCACGAAGAAGCGCAGGTCGAGCGGGAACAGCCCGCCGGCGCTGAACCTCACCGGCTGCGCATGCAGCTGCTGGAGGAACAGCGCGGCCTCCTGTTCGGCCGCGGGGCGCCCTCTCGTGGCCAGCAGCAGAACGTAGCCCGCGCCGTGAGCCCAGCCAGCCGCCCCCGCCGCGTCGGAGGTCGAACCGGCGGCCCACGCACCGGCCGCCCCAACCGCCGCCTTCGTCACAGCCGCCGTCGCCACCACCATCGACTGCACTGGTTCCATGGTATGCCGCGTGGACAGAACTATGATGTACAGACGAGACGTTATGAACACCACCAGATACGCGTAGGATAAAAACAAAATCGGCTTGAAGAGATCTTCGATCAGTGCACAAATCTCCTGCAGTTTTAAATGTGTTTTTCGTAAATTGGCAATTTTTGTTGGTATGTTGAATTGATGAGTGATGAGGTTTACATTACGACACCGTGCGTAAATACGATTATTGAATTCAGTTCTACGTGTGTTTACTTTAGAACTATTTTTCTTCGGAGTTTCGGTGACAAGTACGTTATCATTTTGCTGCATATTTCTCGAAAGTTCCAAGATGTCTTTGTTTATTGTTGTAAAGTAATGCCTTACTAGGCAAGCAAGGACGAAAAAGAAATGGATCCAGAAGCACATTATGTAATACAATAAGGACCCATGAAAAGCATGCACCACATATTCTGGTTTGAACAGTACCAGAACTATAAATTCACCAATGCAAAAACATAATAAACTGAACTGCACTGCAAACACAACAGAACGTCTCTTAGTGGAAGTTGTGCTCGTACCGCTATCCAGCGAATTTCCTACAAGCACCAGAAGTCGTAGCAGTTCCTGCCATTTCTTACGAGTCGATTTGAGCGCCGAATGAGGAATAGCCCACAACGGAATAATAATCCCTAATAACTGCGAAGCAAGTGGCAATGTGAAAGAGAGAATGTCATTACCTAAATGGAGAGTGTTATTAGTGTTCACGAAAAACATGAGAACGAATAATACAGGGTGAATGCAGATGGCGATTGTCGAGATAACAGGCGCTAGGCGACTACTTTCGACGCGTAGACGGGGTTGAAATATGAATGGGGCCATACCCAAAGCCCTTGCTATTCGCAGCATCATCATCAATCCTTGCAACTCTAAATTCGGAGACATTTTCTGCTAATTTTGATGTTACGTTTGATTATTTTTATCCCTTCTTTCAAGAAAAAATCAACTCCAGTTAAGCAATCCTCCAAAGCTGAGAATTTCAAAACTTCGGATAAATATATTATTAGTGTAATACCAATATTAAATTACGCTAAGTAAAGGAAATGTTTGCCATTAAAATTAGTAAGACATCACAAACACGTTGTTACATGTTAATGTGTGTTTTTACTGTTCCTCATTTTCCTAGGTAATTATTATCTATCACTGAATTTATTTCGTCGCTTTTATAATAAACGTGCGTTCTTCATAGAGCATTTCTAGTAAGTCTTGAACATTGCTCAGGTTAGTGACAGTACATACGGTTGTGCATCATCAGAAGAAATGTAGACTTATAAAGAAAATCAATAGTCATTGAAAAATGTGTTGGTCATTAATCATTATGTCTGAGTGGCTAAGAGGTTGGAGATAATTTGAAAATTAATAATTCAGAGTTATTTCTTCTGACTAGAAGTAGGCATCGTTATTGAACACTTAGCATTACCCGCCTCAAATATTGTTTTAGAAAAATAAGTATATTCTGTTTTTAGTTTATATATGTATTCCTGTTTTACACTTACATCTTTTAGTGCCTACATACGTCCCCTCCCCCTGAAACTTATAATCCTAGGTTCAGCCACAGTTAGTAAATACATCGCCCACAAAAGGTCGATATTTCTAAATATTGACGCTCAAAATAAAAACACAGACTTTAATTAAATATCGATCCGAAACAATCAACGTTATTAAAAATGGATGTTCTTAAAACTGAATGAGTAACTATTGCAATCCACGGGGAGGGGGTATTTGAAAGTGGAATTTATTAGCTTTTAATCGAAGAACGAGTGACAAAGAAAAGTCAAGAAATCATTAGGACAATAAAAAAAACTTTGATTATCTAATTCGATAATTCAAAATAATCTTGGATTCTTTATTGACAAAACCCAGACTTTATTTATTTTTCACCCAGGGCCACTTTGGTCTAAAGAATATGCAATTTATGGAAATCTGAAAATTATTATAGAATTTTGTTATAATGAACTTTTTAAATTAAAATATCCACCACGTAAATATCTCAAACACAAAGCATCGATGTTAAATACATCGATGATTTTATTATAACATCAATGTTTGTAAACATCGATATCGATGTCGTATCCCTTGTTTACACATAGGCGGACAAACTAATTCAAATTTGACGCCTAATAACGAATATAAACAATCATAACCATTCTTTGAGATGAATTCACATCAAAGGCCGTTCTTTTCAAGCGTCGTGCATTAGAGATATATTTAGAAAATTTCACCGAGAAATAAAAAGCAGACGAATTGTATAAATTGGGTGCTTTTTTATTTCTGTGTAAATTTTTCATTATAAACAAATATATTCATTTCTTTTGTAAACAACAAACAATTTACATATTTCTGGAGTCTTTATATGTTTCTGCAATGTAAATTTTTGCACAGAATGTATTTTTTCAAACCAACTTTTGAGTGCTTGTTGCGGCTCAGCCATTCGGAAGTATTTTATTAGACAAAACATGTCTTAGTCTTTAAATTAAAATAGTCTTAAGAGCCTATTTTGGAAGTTTCGACGTTTCCTCCCCGGACATTCTGAATTTAAGATATAAATGGATGGTTTTCAATGTTTACTGGTTCCTCTTCATAAAAGTTTGCGAAAATAGTATTCTAGCATATTTAATTTTATTAATATAAAAGACTGTCTTGAAGGAAGAAAGGAGATTGAGAAAATAATAATATGATAAATAATTTTACGATGATCACCGGGGGCCCACAAAGAACTTGTGATAAAGTAAGAAACTTAACACACAATCCAAATCCCGAATTTATAAATTTAGCCTTGAAAACTGTCTTTGAGGAGTTTTGAACCTAGGAGGGATTATTGCAAGGGTATTGCGTCGAGTCTCACTGTTAGGTTCAAACTCGCTATCAAAATCTCACTGGAGTTGCCCTCCCTCCCTTACAAATTGTAAAACCATTTGTTATTAGATAAAACGCAACGCTCACAATCACACATCGTACATCATTTGCACATTGTATCTCGCTATGCTTGCTGCCTAATCATGAATGTCTGCAGGGCCGACTTTCCGAGGCTTCTGGATATTTCTTTTGCCGGATGTTGAATGTCTGCAGGACCACCGACTTGCCACTCAACTGGTGGCTCCTGGATATGTTTTCTAGTGCGGATATTGAATGTTTGCAGGGCCGACTTGCCGCGAGGCAGGTGGTTTCTGGATATGTTTTCTGATGCCCGATATTAAATGTCTGCAGGGCTGACTTAGCGCGGGGCCGGTGGGTCCTGGATATGTTTACCCCTCACCAGCACTTCGAGGGACAGTACGAGATGGAAGGACGTCTCTTGGCGCTGCCGATTCAAGGCAACGGCGGCGCATCCATGGACTTCTGTAAGCCCCATCATTACAGTTCCATCATTTTGAAAATAGATGTGCTACAAGAACACACACTTTCTCGCATTATTTCTAACTTTTCCAGTTTTCTAGATTTCAGAGAATTCAACGAAATTAAAATCTGCGTCATTTTTAGGGGTGTTTTGCTTGAAAAGAAAAAAGTAGAACAATTTTCGAAAAAATAAATATTTACAATTGTCTATTTTTAACGCAAAATTATGCGAAAAGTATTCATATTTTCGAAAAAACAATAGATTTCATTAAATGAATAATTTATATCTTCAATAAACTAATTGTAGGAAGACGCCGGAAAATTAGTTTGGCAGTTTTTGAAAAATCAGGGATTTTAATGAAAATTACATCTGCGCTATTCTTTATAAACGACTTTTACGCTCTCTTAAGACAAAATTAATCAAAAAATTTTAAGATAATTTTCATGATTTTTTTAAAATGCTGATATTTCATGTAAAGAACCTCCCCCCCGAAAAAACACATTATTATTTTGATACTAGCAGGACACCAATTGCCTTCAGATCTACCACAAAATACCAATTTTGGAGAAAATCGTCTGTTGACAACAGGCACACAGGCAGACAAACAGAGTCAGACAAACAGAGTCAGACAAACAGAGTCAGACAAACAGAGTCAGACAAACAGAGTCAGACAAACAGAGTCAGACAAACAGAGTCAGACAAACAGAGTCAGACAAACAGAGTCAGACAAACAGAGTCAGACAAACAGACAGACGAACAGACAGACAGACAGACGAACAGACAGACAGACAGACGAACAGACAGACAGACGAACAGACAGACAGACGAATAGACAGACAGACGAATAGACAGACAGACGAATAGACAGACAGACGAATAGACAGACAGACGAATAGACAGACAGACGAATAGACAGACAGACGAATAGACAGACAGACGAATAGACAGACAAACGAACATACAGACGTACAGACAAACGAACATACAGACGTACAGACAGACGTACAGACAGACGTACAGACAGACAGACGTACAGACAGACAGACGTACAGACAGGCAGACAGACGTACAGACAGGCAGACAGACGTACAGACAGAGACAGACAGACGTACAGACAGAGACAGACAGACGTACAGACAGAGACAGACAGACGTACAGACAGAGACAGACAGACGTACAGACAGAGACAGACAGACGTACAGACAGAGACAGACAGACGTACAGACAGAGACAGACAGACGTACAGACAGAGACAGACAGACGGACAGACAGAGACAGACAGACGTACAGACAGAGACAGACAGACGTACAGACAGAGACAGACAGACGTACAGACAGAGACAGACAGACGTACAGACAGAGACAGACAGACGTACAGACAGAGACAGACAGACGTACAGACAGAGACAGACAGACGTACAGACAGACAGACGTACAGACAGACAGACGTACAGACAGACAGACGAACAGACAGACGAACAGACATACGAACAGACATACGAACAGACAGACGAACAGACAGACGAACAGACAGACGAACAGACAGACGGACAGACAGACGGACAGACAGACGGACAGACAGACGGACAGACAGACGAACAGACAGACGAACAGACAGAGAGAGATACAGACGAACAGACACTGTCGGACGGGAGTGAGGGAGATGGGGAGGGTGGGTGGGAGGGAGGGAGGGAGAGGGGGTGTGAGGGAGGGACAGGGGGAGGGAGGGAGGGTTGGAGGGACGGACGGATAGACACGTTTTGCCGACAATCGATTTTTCATTAACCCCACAAACGAAAAGAACTCATTAAACATGGATTTTGACTACACGAAGTGTTAGTAATTTTCTTTTTCATAGGAGCAAGATTTATCGTCTATTTCGTTACCAGGGCTCGGGAATAAAGGTTTTTGTGTCGAAAGATTTATGATTTTCAGTGCATGATTACAATATTTTGTCTTCTTACAAAATAAGATGAGAAAATAAAAACAGTTTGCAAGAAAAGTAGCGGAGGACTCTGTAGCTCAGCAGGTACGAAGTTGATTGATTAATTTGTATTTCCGGGGACGTCGACTGTTGTAGTCAATATCCCAGTTAGTATAGTGTTTATTATGTCCTTGGATATGTCAGTGTTCTTGTCTTGCTAGACCGTGAGTTCCGCCTCCGATGTAAACGTCAACTAGGGGAATTCCATCCCTAGGTATCTTCCTCAGCAGAGGACCGCCTCAGCCAAGCTATAAGCCCGCGACCGGTCGCCTTGCACGGACGGCCAGGGCTGCCAGATACTTCGTACAAACATGCACCGTTATGTTACTGTAAATCCGCCCAATAAGAAAAATTCAACTTTCGAAGTGGGTACTTTGAACCTGCATTAAAATAATATTATTTTGAAAGTTTCTTTGAAGTGACCCTATGAAATACTTTATTAGGTTTATTTTTGTTTGTTTGTGAATACTTTAAGGAATACTTTAGGAATACTTTAAGGAATAAAATAATTTTCTCATTTTCACTCTCCTTGTCCCTCTTAAATTTCCGCGCTTAGAAAGATTTCCACATGAATGCTTACATATGCAAGCTTATTCTCTATGAATTAACGGAAAATGCTGGCAGTGACAACGCCCTTCCAAAAAATGACTAAGTTTTAATGCCTAAGTGTTCTAACATTCCCTGCAAGTACTGCCAATGTGATATATTATGTATCCATATTGTGGACGACAAAGACTTTTATAATACACCCTATACTAGAGATCTGAAACCTGAGATTACTCTCTTCTCAAAATTGGGCGCAATTCCGTGAAGTCAATTTTTATACAGAAAGAGAGAGAGAGAGAGAAAAAGAGAAAGAGAGAAAGAGAGAAAAAGAAAGAGAAAGAGATAAAAAGAGAAAGAGAAAAAGAGAGAAAGAGAAAAAGAGAAAAAGAGAGAAAGAGAAAAAGAGAGAAAGAGAAAAAGAGAAAAAGAGAGAAAGAGAAAAAGAGAAAAAGAGAAAAAGAGAAAAAGAGAGAAAAAGAGAGAAAAAGAGAGAAAAAGAGAGAAAAAGAGAGAAAAAGAGAGAAAAAGAGAGAAAAAGAGAAAGAGAGAGAAAGAGAGAGAAAGAGAGAGAAAGAGAGAGAAAAAGAGAGAAAGAGAGAAAGAGAGAGAGAGAAAAAGAGAGAGAAAGAGAGAAAGAGAGAGAAAGAGAGAAAGAGAGAAAGAGAAAGAGAGAAAGAGAGAAAGAGAGAAAGAGAAAGAGAGAGAAAGAGAAAGAGAGAGAAAGAGAGAAAGAGAGTGACGTTTTTCAGCCCAAAAAGCGGAATTTGGCTCAACTGGCAATCCTGTGTATTGTAGTGTATTGCAGTGTATGCAAATATAAGTGTAGGGGTCTAAGGGGAGAGAAGAGAACAAGGATGAGAGAGGGAAGATTGCGCGCGGTCCGCAGCGCGTATGTGAAGGTCCTGCTCCAGGAATCGTCTGGTGTTGCTCTGAGAAATCACGAAAAGCATTGATCAAACAGCCAGACTCTAGTATTCTTTTCCAGACAGCGAATTCGATGTAGCTAAATACGTAATCAAATGGTGCTGCAACAGCACGTACTTTCTCGCACATGGAAACGGTCAGGACTGCGTAATGTTATTATACAGCAATTGCTGCCAATATTCACATTTCTCAAACATCACTTGTAAAAGTCATTACAAATTGTAGGACATTAAATGCGAAAACTAATTTTTTTAAAGCTAATATATCACAACAAATTCTACAATTAAATGCGTGTTTTTGCTCTAGACAAGAAATTAATAACACGATACTGCAGCGGTGATGGTGGGGGCGGCGGCGGCGGCGACAGTGGCTGCTGCCGCTAAAAGCCTTGGGAGCGCGGGCTTTCTTGGCTTCTTCAGGGCTTCTTGGCAGCGCGGCGTTGTAAACATCAATGAACGATTCGATTGGCATATTATACGAAATACGAATGATTTCTTATTAATTCTCTTTTAATTTATTAACTGCAACTAATTAATAACTTAAATAAGTTACTTCATACACTAGAAAGCTATTCTACTTCTAAATAATTACCAGAAAGGAGACTAAAAAATGCTAAACTAACTAAAATTATATTAATACTAGAAATACAAAATTTAAATATACCATTTTATGTCCATGATGTCTTCTTGGAAGACTACCTAGAAACTTCTATCGCAAGAAAATCTTGCGATAAGAAACATTGCGATAAGAAAAATTGCCCGACAATGAGAAGTTATTTTGAGAATTTCATGTTGTGTCGCGACGCAATCAGGTATCTTCCACCAATTGGGCACCGTCCAGTCGGGACAAGCTCTAAGGCCGACCTATCTCTCTGCACGTGTGGTAGCGTAAAGCATGTAATGTAAGTGTGCGTGTGTGAGGGGTAGGATAGGGCAAAGAATGGGACGGAAACTCCACTTCGCTCGTGGAGTAGCTGCGGAGTAGAGATAAAGTTCCATAATGCGCGACAAAACGGCGAATTTTCGGCAGAAAACTTATGACAGGGCCCTGGTAACGAAAAAGTGGATAAATTCAGTTGCTTGATAAATTTAGGAAAAACAACAACACGTGGTGTATTCAGAATCCATGTTTTGTGGGACCCCTATACCGAAAACTCGAAGGACGTCAAAACGCCTGTCCGTCCGTTCCTCCGTCCGTTCCTCCGTCCGTTCCTCCGTCCGTTCCTCCGTCCGTTCCTCCGTCCGTTCCTCCGTCCGTTCCTCCGTCCGTTCCTCCGTCCGTTCCTCCGTCCGTTCCTCCGTCCGTTCCTCCGTCCGTTCCTCCGTCCGTTCCTCCGTCCGTTCCTCCGTCCGTTCCTCCGTCCGTTCCTCCGTCCGTCCGTTCGTTCGTCCGTCCGTTCGTTCGTTTGTCCGTTCGTTCGTTCGTTCGTTCGTCCGTTCGTTCGTTCGTCCGTTCGTCCGTTCGTCTGTCCGTCAACTAGTCTAGCGGGTAAACCGTTCAGCTGATTTTCTCCAAAATCGATATTTCCAAATTACTCTGGCAAATTTTGCGGCCCTTTGAATTTAAAACAGATACATTTATTTTGGGGGGTACTTTACATGTAGCCCCTGGAACATTTTCTAAATTTTGAAAACAAAATTAGCTCCATCGTTTTTTATTAATTTTTTTGTTGAATAGTGTGAATTAAGTTTCAGAGTGGATAGTGTGATGTACGTTTAATGACGCAGGTCTCACGTTCATTGAAAATCCTGATTTTTCGAAAATTGAAAAAGTTAAAAAAAATTTCGGAGTTTTCCTACAACAAAAATATTAATATATTATATTAATTATTATATATTATTATATTAAAATATTAAATATTAAGATTCTTTCCCTTAATGAAATCTGTTCCTTAATGAAAGATATTGAAATAAGATCATTCACAATTTTTCGAAAACATGAGTACTTTTCGCGTAATTTTGTGTGAAAATTCGGGCAATAAAGAACGTGCACCACTTGTTTAAAAAAGTTGTACATGACCTTTTCCTGTGAGCAGTTTTACAACAAATATTGTTTAAAGCTAAAATCTCTGTCATCAATTTTGTAAGTTTTCAAATGTTACGCTTTTGGAATTTTCAAAAATTCGGAAAGTTCAAAGAAAATGAGGCTTATGTAATTCTTTTAAGTCCGTGGAAAAAATAGCGCATACTTTCTCACTGCATTATTTCTAACTCCTCCCCTATATTATCCTACTCAAACATAGAAAAGTGTTTTCAACAAGCAATTTTTCCCGCACCGAGACTTGAACTCAGATACTCTATGTTTACTGGCCATGAGCCTTACCTCTACAGTAGCGAAATACATGAAGTTTCGAATTCAGGCCTGTAATTTTGAAATGTTTTTTGCAATATTTCCAATTTTTGAAAATTCGTAGAATTTGCCGAACATGAAAGTAACATTATATTTTTTCGACCTTTGTTACAAATAAGGAAAAAATTTAATGAATGAAATTTGAGAGATTTTTTAAAAAATATTTTTTTAGAAATTTCATAATTTTCAAGCACGAATTATTCAAAATCTACTCTTTTTTTTTCGAAAAATTGTAAAGGACGTTTTTAAAGAGCTCATTGTTTACAACATTTTTGTATAATGAGGAAACTCTATTTTTAATTTTGTAATTCAGAAATATTAACTTTTTGCAATTTTTGAAAAACGGAGAGTTCACCGAAAATGGAGCTCACAATGTATTTTTATCGACCCCTTATACACACGAGGAGAAAATTGAAAGAAAAAAATTGAGGAGTTTTTGAGAAAAAATTGTTTAAAAAATTAAAATATCCTATTTCTGGAGCAAAATTAATGAAACGTACTCGTATTTTTGGACAATTGAACAAAATATTATTTCAAGCTTGTCTTTAAAGAACAGGAAATAGCAAGGAAAAAATCTCTATTTTCAATATTGTAGTTATAGGAAGACGCGCGAAAATTGCACTTTTGTTATTTTCAAAAAATCAGGGATTTAAAGAAATAAGAGATTTCTTAAGCATCTTTTACACTACCCGAGGACAAAGTTTAATAATAAAACTTGGAGACATTTTTAAAAAAGATTTGAAAATGTTTTTGAGGCTTCAGTAAAGTATTCTGTTCCTAAAGTAATGTGATTTAATATTATGATACTTTATATTCAATGACCCATATTCTTTTAATATTAAAACTTGCTGCTTTTTTTGAATTTACAGATGGCGTCACTACAATCGGCGAAATTCAACTCAAGAATGTTACACGGAAAGGGAAAATATACAACAGCGTAGAATCCATGAAGTGGGCGATAGATGTGGAAAACGCCAAATCCTATTTTACAAACCTTTTCAACGGTGACAAAACACTAGGTAAGTGTAATAATAGTTACTTATGTATCTAGGGCGTTAAGTAGAGTGTTCGGAAGTCGCCTGAGGGACAAAAACATCTAGTAACGAACGGCCGTGGTGCATACAAAACTTTATGATTTACTAGTTCGTTCCTGAATCAAACGAGAATTCAAAATATTTTATAGTTTTCCTTGTGACTAAAGTGAAAAGATGCATTGTAATAGTCATTTGTCAATATGGAGCCAGATAAACAAAACAGAGTGTGTATCTAATTACTACCACAAAATCGTTATTGGACTGATTTATTCGTACAAAATGAATGGATATTGTGAATTTCTTGCAGAAATTCTTGCAAAAGCTAACAAAACTACGGACAGTGCCTTCCAGCAAAAACTCGAGATATATATGAAAATGTTTATTGTGTATTTGACAATTATATAAATATAAACTACGATTTAAAGTGTGTTGATAAACGGTACTTTTAGGTTTTTGGCTTCTATTGCCAAAAGTTATTTAGAATATGTCATAACACCAAAAAATAACATTTCGAGGATGTTAGCCGATGTGCCTTGTACATCTTATTACTATTACTAATACTGCTACTCAAGAATATATGTCTCTAAAGGAGGTGATACGTAACAGTAAAATGTGAGTGACTGATGGCAATTATAAATTCACGGGAACATTCCAAAATTGCAAATTTTATATCAATTAAACAAAATAACATTTATAACGAGTTATTTTACTTATTTGAGCATTATGCCATTTATTTATTGTATTTGATTACATGGTAACTTTAATAAATCGAATTCATAAAAATGTACGTGTTGTGTTGGTATTAGAGCGGGCCATAAAGTATGCAAAAGGCCCTCGGGCATTAAAATCAGAGAGGCCCGCAAGGGTATTAACAATACCGTTACGTATTTTGAGGTCCGTAAACACACGGCAATGAACTAGTAAACCATAAAATAATATCTGGCAAGTAAAAACAAAAGCATGATTTCAAGAATCTGTTATTTTTAATTCTATTGTGTAAAGGATGAGTCACGTAACTTTAGCACCTCCTGTAACTTTTGAACGGTTGAAGGTTAAAGCGATGCAGTTTTCATAGAAGTGCGGATGGTATCTCGGGAAGATATTAATTCATTATTGTGTAAATATATAACAATATCTATTACATTAATAATTAATTTGGGGAGCGTTCCGGTACCTTAAGGTTTAGAAATCAAGCACTGCATACTACTTATGACAAATCCGAATTTTCAATCCTTCAATCCTTAAGTAATACAAAATGTCTGAAAATGCGGAGGATGGAAAGCCTCTGTGCATATATATATTTCAATCGCATCGTGTTTCTAAACAGAGGTGCAGCGGCCGATCCAGTTAAATTACGCGGTAGCTATGGCCGTTAGTTTTTTAGGGCATGGCCGGTAGTCTTTCTTTAGGAAATAGTAATAAGGGTAGCAGTGATTCATTAGCTTTTAAGGTTGGAAAAGTGAAAAGAGACGCATATTGTAATGAAGAGTTTGTAATAAATTATTTTATGTTCTTTGTATTATAATTTGTATTTCCAATGTATATGCGGACGATTTGAGTTTCATGATCCGTAAACTCAATGAACATTTTTTAAAAGCAGGAATTACTATCAACATGAACAAATCTGAATACCTGGCAGTTGGTAACAATGATATTGAAGATCTTCTTCTGGAAAACTGGGAAAAAATGTAAGGAGTAAATAAATATTTGGGTGTATCGTTTAACAAAAAGGGTAATAGTCAAGATGAAATTGAGAGACGAATAAGCTTGGGGAGAAACGTGACACGAAGTATAAACTCTGTGTTATGGAACAAAACCATCACTAATACTACTAAAAGACGTCTTTTCTCCACACTAGTCAAGAGTGTTACAACGTACGGTTCAGAAGTTTGGGAAGTTGATAAAAGAACAAGAAAGAAGCTGTTGGCCCTTGAAATGGACTACTGGCGTCGAAGTTGCTGTTACAGTAGATGTGACAAAATCAGGAACGAAGAAATAAGAAAGAAAATGGATGTAAAGAAATCTATCCTTGATGAAATAGAGAAAAAACAAATCGTTTGGTACACCTACAATTATGTAGATACACTGTTTTCTTAATGAAATGGGTTCATCACAAACAGGTCTTTAAATAAGAGCATGTTGAATTTGTCGAAAATATGAATATTGTTTTAGTAATTGGGCGTCAATCTTAGTGGCACGCTCTGAAATTCTTGCGCTTCATGATCGTAATTTTAGAAGCAATTTGAGGTAGTTGAATGCTACGCCAGTTAGAATGTGTATATTATTTCATATTTCTTTGTTCGTTTCTTACATTGGAACTTTCGTTATACGTTTACAAGTAATTCTTTTAGAAATTATTTAAGAAATATTTGAAATAAATATGAAATAAAAATTGCTACCCTTCAGTCGCCCGCTCCCAATTTACGCAATTGGATGCTACGTAAGTTAGAATTTGTATATAATTTAATATTTATTTTTATTATTATTTATTATATTTTTATATTATACTATACGATATTTCATATAAAACTGCGTCCTTTAATTGTGTTTAATGTGAAAACGAGTAGATGACCGGTAATTGTTGGTTGTAACTCCGCACTGATAACAGAAGGTGATAATGACGGCTGCCTTTCGTTCGGGGTAATAAAAACTAATATTTTTATATATTTGTAGAATATTACAGTACATTAGTGTTTAATAATTACTATTATATAATTTTTAATCTGTGTGCATTTGTTTGCCAACGCTATTAGCATCGTATTGTTTATTAAATTTTAATTATTTTAATTTCTGGGAAACTGCTTACGACGAATATTGCAAGGCTAAATAATTCGTCTCATATGTTCGTGAATACACTACATACCTTATACCTTATGCAATGAATTCAATACCATAAATACATTTTCATTTAAATTTTTGAATAAAAAATCTATTGAAATCTATCCCTTGAAACTATTTAATTTTCGCATGTAACTATTTAATTTCCGTGAGTCATGGCGAGAAAGTACGTGTTGCTTTAGCGCCACCAGTTCAAGCACTCGATCGGACCGGTAGCGGTAGCTCAGTTCATCAACTGATGTCACTGCAGCGCCTCTGACCGGGAGGTCCTAGGTTCGAGTCCTGACGGCGGCAGGATTTTCGACACTAGCTTTTCAGCTAGGTCAAATTCAGTCGCTGCCTGAAGGAGAGTTCTAGAGGCCGGCTGCTCTGATCGGTAGTTTTCCGTGGTTTCTCCGATCAACACCAGGCAAATGCCAGAGTAGTACCTTACCAAACGGGCCCCGGACCGCGCGCGATCTGTCCTTCCTCTTCCTTGTCCTATCCTCTCCCCTTACACACACACTTACACTAACATGCACTACACAACCACATATCCCGGAAGACCTGTCAGAAGTTTAGAGCTTGTCCCGGCTGGGGCGGTGCCCCGCTGGTGGGAGAGTCCTGGTTAGTGAGAAATTCCACTAGCCGACGGTAGGTCGGCACCGGATCTCGCCATCCAGCGGGGGAAGATCACCGCTATCTCCCGAGGGAAAAAACATGCACTACACTAACGGGACTAATGACCAGAGCAGTTGACGCGCCCGGAAACTCGAAAAAAATCAATCAATCAAGCATTTGAGCTGAAAAGAGAAATCTATTCTAATTTGATATTTTTGTTACAGGAGAGACTACAAATAGGTTTCTGAATGAGAACTGGAGAGACGCCTTCGACACTTATAAACATCTCGCAGAAGAAGCCTTTTCTCAGTTCTTTAAGGAGCTTCAGAACGGCTTCTACGAACAGTTCTCCTGGGACGAGCTGTACCCCGTTTAGAAGACTATCTCCACGTTGAACGTTCCTTGAAATATCTATGAGAAGCATTTTTGGATGCATTTTAAATAAACAGATTTATAATGTGAAACTAAAATGTTTACATGCTTCCATTGTAGAATCTGAATTATCCAATTCAGGCGCGTAGATGATTGCGTGGGCAAAATACAATTAAACTAGAGATAAATGCATCCTTTAATTTATGTTGAATTCTGTGTAAAGAATATAAATTGTTTATTATCCCGTTATTGTTTTAATATTTGAGATTTAAATGTCCCAGAAGTGGTTAAAGTATACACTGTATTTCAGGTACACCACACGGTATATTCTTCCAATTTGTCTCGGTGAAAGAGAGCCCCCTTCCTCTTAAGGGACAATTCCATTGGACGATTTCCAGAACGTGTTAAAAATCGTACCATTAACGTTTCTGTGATCTTTAATTATGTACATCACTTAGATTTTTGTAGTATTTGTAGTATCAGAATCATAAGGACACAGTATTTCTGTAAGTTTCCTTGACAATGGCGTACCTCCATATAGAATACTATTCCTACAAGTTTCACAGCTGAAGCTAAAGGACGCTACAGTGTCTTTGGTCGTAAAATTTTATAATAATGTTGCCTTAAATTAAAGAAAAAGTATCTCCCAGGCTCCCTGTTGAAGTG
Organism: Teleogryllus occipitalis; assembly: GCA_011170035.1. NCBI lineage: Eukaryota > Metazoa > Arthropoda > Insecta > Orthoptera > Gryllidae > Teleogryllus > Teleogryllus occipitalis. Next base: position 16,582 of record BLKR01003525.1, on the reverse strand, counting down.
AATCTTATCTAAATGGTCATTTTGTGAATCGACTTCTTTGTATGAATAATGGAAATTAAGACATACAGCACATTGTGTGATATGGGACATTGGATCATCAATTGAGATCAAAGTTAATTTTCATTTGATAATAGTTAATTGCCTGTATAATTTAATCATACAGGGGCATTATAAAATTCATGTTCCTTAATCATTTTAATTTTAATTATTTTAACAATTTATATTCCTTTAGATCAGTTCTCTCAACTTTTCTATCTTGTGTTAAAAAAAAGTTGTATATGTTGTTCTATTAGAATATTATTCAATTCAATTCAATTTTATTAGTAATTTGTTTATAGGATTAGCCTATTACAAATTGAGTATATTCAAAGAGCAAATAGCTTACAAATAACTTCTGATAGAACAGATAGCATAATATACAATATAAATAACACAACAAATACAAATAATACAGTAGCACCATTACAAAATAATGTTGACATAAAATTCCAAATAATTGATACAACAGAACTTACAAACCTATAAAAAACAAGCTGGATCAAGTGAGGCTTGACGTATTACAGATATAATAAAGTCATTCATTAGTGCTTGTAGAATTTAGCTTGAACTCTTCATTTATAATGAATGTCCTTAATTTCAGAATTGATGAAATAAAGCAATACAGAGTTTTAGATCTTTCAGAGTTTACATTAACCAAAACACTGGAAAATTATAATAAATCTTTGTGATATGATTCTCTAAGCTCTTTATAGATTGGGCACTCACAAAAAATATGATTAAAATTTTCTTCAGGATTCATATTACATATCGAGCAGATTGAATTTGAGTGTATTTTGTGTCACAAATTTCCACTGTTGATGTTTATTTCTTTGTCACTGGACACCCTGATTTCAGTAACTACTCTAGTAATGGAAGTGGGGAGAGTCAAAGTTAAATATTTCTGTTTCTGTAGATTTCAGATCCCTAATTTCTCGAAATATTGTACTGTATGATGAATTCATGATTCTACGTGTATCGTCCATAAAGAATTTACTAACAATTATTGCAACAATCGAGGGAATACTATTTCTCATTGCAATCGGATTTTGTTCCGTAATTAAGTTATGAAAGCCCAAATCATTCATCAACCCATCCAGAACGGACAATAAGAATATTATTAAATAATTTTATTAAATTACTGTGTCTAGATTACGTTATTTTATTAGAGCTTTATAAATACTTTCTAAAATATTTAATTTTACAACGTTGTGATAATATATTTCTCAGTCTTCTTCCAAGTCAATGCTATTAATAACGTAACGTATAATAGCAAATAATTCGTAAGTGATGAATTGCAAAGTTAAAAAGTGAATTATGAATTTCCACTTTTACGAGTACGTGATATGAAATTTTAAATAACTTACCGTTAATGGGGAAAACATTCATATGTTGCATCAAACTTCGTACATCGTAGCACATCACAAACACAACCAATTAAATCTGAAACATCCTGTCTGAAGATTGTGTGATGCTATGTTCACACCGTTACCACATCGAATCAAGGAACGTTTAGCGACGAAGGGGGGGTCTGTTGGGACCGAAGCAAACTAGACTTAGTCAAAGAGCGTCATGATGAGGGTCGATAAACTCCCCATTGGAAATGCACTCAAAACTACAGCATGCAATGTTAGGAAAAGCTAGTGTCGCCTGGTGCGGCTTGGCGTAATGTTTACACGATAAAAAAAGGATTCATTTGTGAGAAATAGGAAATACGCGGGAATAAAGTATTTATGGACGACCTTGATAACGGAGGTCTCTAAGGCTCCAAGGTCGTGACTGCTTTATTTATTTAATTAATTTATTTATTTATTTATTTATTTGTTTATTTATTTTACGTCAAAAAACTGTTAAAACTGTGTATGACGTGCAATGGGGAGAAGTGAATTCTGTGCTCGTTTTCAAAATTCTGTGATCCCTACATCAAGCCATACACTACTTGAATTGTGAATTAATTTTTAAAAGATTTTCTTCTTCTTCTTCTTCTTCTTCTTCTTCTTCTTCTTCTTCGGCATTTTACCCTTAGGAGCTTACCGTTTTCACCCTCCACAACTCTCGATCCTCCCAATCTCGTGGTTTGAGACCTCTATCCTTCATAGCTTCCTGGATGTATTTTTCCCATTCTAAAACTGGTCTTCCTCTTTGTCTCCTCTCAGGTGGTTGCCATTTTAAGATCTTGTGTGGCCATCTGTTTTCTGACATTCTCTGAACATGTCCATACCACTGCAGTGCTGTATTTTCCAAGGTCTTCGTAATATAAAAAAATTAAAAACTAAAAAAACAAACGCTACGATGTAATAAAATATATTTTCAAGGATAAATCAGCAATAAATTTTGGGCTCTTATCCCTCATCATGTCCTTTGTCAAGGAATAATACTTCCTGCCACGACAACATAGAAAAGATAATTTGAATAACTATATATACCACTGAATTCTAGAAGTCGTGCACAGATAATGAAGTTACATTTATGTCCAGAAGGGAAACAAGGGGCCATCTCAGCATTTGTTCAATGGATCAGGGAAACTGGACGAAAATCCTGATGGAGATGGGGACCATTGACCCAGAAGCTGCGATACAATACTTGTTAAATATTGTTTAGAATTATACAGTCCAAATGGTAAATAATACATATCACTGTTAAAATTAATGCTACTTTCCTTGTGATGCTTTGACTTGAAGGATCGAAGGTTCGAATCCCGCCCCAGGCATGGATGTTGTGAGGGTCCGTATACGACCGCTAACATTACCCCAAAATTATAAAACCAATGTTAAAAATTCGCAGTTTTCTGGCGCACGATTACATAACTTCCTCTTCTTACGAATAATTCATATGACGAGAAAGTAAAAACTACAATTGACGCGATATGATCGTAGCAGTTGAAAATGGGCCTTAAATATATAAAAAAAATTGTGATGACGATGATAGACATGAAAGGACCATAGCTGTGCAAGGCGCGAATGTGATCACGGTATTTTCCAGCGGGGTTGTCTTTTCCAGCGGGTTCGCCAACTTGCCTCCTACTCAGCTACACTTAGCTCAAGCGCCTTCATAATAACGTTGACAGTAGTGTCTTGTATAAAGTATGGGGAAAATCTGGAATTAGCTCAACAATACGGTAACAACAAATTGTTGGTCGTTAATTCTGTATTTAAAGTCCTCTTGAGCTCTAACTTCACACACACACACACACACACACACACACACACACACACACACACACATATCAGTATTAGGATCACTTAAGGCTGTCCTAAAGATGATTAAGATTGGCACAGGTGTCGTAAGAATTCACCTTTATACCCCCAAATTATGCGCACCTTTATACCTCCAAATGGTAATTTTTGTATGGATCGGTGTGTCACGCATAACTGCTAGTTTTTTATGAGACAAACCTAGTCATTAATTTAAGGCAACAATATTCCAAATGTTTCCGATCAAAGGCATTGTAGCACCCTTTATTCTCAGCTGTGAAAAATTGTTGGAATTTTAACACTTTTATTGCACTTAAACTATAAGGTACACCGTGCTACGTGCAACATACGTTGATGTTAGTATTCAGGGTAAGTAATATGAACTAAACATATAAAATACTGTGTTGGGTAACTTAAACAATAATAGTGTTGTTAACAAATATTTGTTCACACGAGAGAACGAAGGAAGGCGGTCATCGTCTCGCCAGGGTGAAGAGTTGCCACCATCAGCAGGTTTAGTATTATTATCCACTTTGGTTAGCCAAAGTGTAAAGGCAAACATTGTGCAATTACAATCAGTTTCGTAATGAAGTACTTTACCGGTCACACTAGGGCGATAAAGTAATGGCGTAGGTTGCCACTACTTTTGAAAATATTTTGGACTTCTTCGTCTTCTATCCTACACTTTTTCCCTTTAAAAACACTAATAACTGAGTAACCGTACTGATATCAATATTTTCTTGGCTGTCCGGTATATAATACCGGTCGTGCAGCACCACGGTGTCACTGTTCTGAGGAAGCCTGTAACATGACAGGTGAAACGTCGGCCTACTCGGTATACTCCAAGTGTGTTTCAATTGTTCTCTCGTTGAGAACAGTGTTGCCACTTATGGAAGAAAAAAATGTGAATACTAGTTGAAATCCTAGGCTGAAATTTCACATCAAATCTAACAAATTTTTACAAAGTGGATAAAACGTTGTAGAATATTCGTCTCGTAACATCTGATTACAATACTCAATTGGTTACCAAAATCGGCCTAACGGCTTTGTTTGGCAATTTTATAATCTCGAATTGTAATCTGATGCTTTACAACACTTATGGGCTTCTCGGTGGGTGAGGGTTTAGCTTACTGGCCTCTGGCCCCCAGTGCGCGGGTTCAATCCCGACCAAGGAACCCGGATTTTCGAAGGGCGGAAAATCCACAGTAGCCATGTCACTCTTGTGGCATGTAAAAGAACCCTGGCAGGATGCCCGGCAAAATTAAATCCCTCCGACATCCCGCCCTAACGAGATCCCACTTTCTCCCAACCAGACAGTTCGGATATAGTTAACTGAGCCCAACATCTGGCGGAGAAAGTGAGAGTCAAATCCCAGGTGCAGACGGGACTGCCCACGGGGTGCGCCTGCTTAGATAAAAGTCCCCAGACCCGCGTCGGGGGTAGGCATCGAAGGAAGCCTGGGTCGAAACTCGGGTGCGGAACACTGCCTACGGGCAGTCTCCCCGCAAGTTAACCCATACGAAAATAATAATAATAATACAACACTTATATCGTAAATAACTCGTATTCCATCCGAATTATGAATTTCATTTCACTAAGACGGGAGATATCTTTGGTAAGACGCTAATTTCACTAGATGATTACTCGTATGAGGGGCTGGTCATTATGTCCCCTTCCGTTCTTCCTTGCAAGCTGGGGCGGGCAAGATATTAGCCGTAAACGTCCCAATATTGTGAAGAAACAAAAAAACTGTTTTATTTCCTTAGCGAATATAACGAAAATAATATTACATTTTGTAAATACATTGTTTTATTTGAATATTGCTTTTGATATCCACGAGATATTTCCACATTTTATTTCAATATTTTGTGGTGATTTCCCTGTCACTACAAATGTTAGCAAAACAATAATTTTAGTAGAGTGCGGCAATGAAAACTTCGAAAGCACATAATAATAAAAAATTTGCAGATTTTGTTATTAGTGCGACGATTTTCATGGTGTTTAAATGTTGAGGTTCGACTTTGGTGAGACTGAATTAATAATGTTTGCATACAATCTTCAATTTTCTGAAAATCTTTTAAAAGTTGTAAGTTCTTTACACAAGAGAGATACAGGAGAGTTAGCCTGAGTATTGGTATTGGGATAAAAATGTTTATTATAAATATATTGTGATTTATTAAGGAGATACTGTTAAAAGCCAGAAAGACCTCCGTTTTTATGAATATGAACGACATGGGGATATTTGTAAATAGAATATCAATACGTGTAATTTATGCATGCAAAATGCACACAGAATGGGGGAGAAGTCAAGGAGTACAGGTCGTCAGGGTGACCAGTAAATAAACTAAGCCTCGAGAAGGCGAAAACAATGAGAAGATGCTTGAGCGGGATGGAGCATGGCCCCAAAGAAACAAGATATGTGAAGGGATGTATGAAACCCCATGTGATCTATAACACCACATTATCATTGCTTCATCAGGGTGAAAAATTCCCGGGATGGGCACCTTGGCCTTTGCGGCTCTTATCCTCACCCCCACCGACGTGCAAAATACCGACGGGCTGATGTCCGGATCCTACCGGAACCCAGTTTGCTCTCACGGCAACCTCCCCATACAATGCCTGGGAAAGGGCCTCCCTGCTAGCTCAGAGCTTCTAGCTTTCCAAGGTAGTACCGGAGTCAAAACAATGCGACACTCTCATGCGCCGGAAACCAGTTCCCTCCTCTTTGCCCAGAGTATCGGGTCACTGCCACGACGAATCCGAGAGCCTAACTAGGGGCTACCTTAACTAAGGTCCAGGCGGCTTGGAGCCCCCATTCCGTGTCCCCGTTGCTTACCGCCAGCTATCGACATCGGCAATGCTGGAACTTGGGCAACCTGATGGGTGGTATCTAGTTTCCCGCCGGACTTTAAAGTGGGATCCGGAGTACTCCGAAAAGCATCCTTTGCCCAATCCTGCTCAAAGGTCGACGCGCCACGGGCCCAACTGGTGAGTAGCCGGGCGAACCCGCCTATCCGGAGCTTAGCATCGCCTTCCCACTGCCTGCACCTTCAAGCTAACGACGTGAGCGGCGCCGCGAGACTCAGGGCCCGGGTGGTCGCCGACGACACCACCAGAGACCACGACAACCTACGCTATCGTGATCCCCACTGCGGGGATATATGAGGGAAGGTGTAGTCATGTAAAATTATTAGTTTTCGTTCCCTTTCGATCGCCAGCAGTGGACGGAGACACATCGGCTGGTACATTACGATCGCCATCAAATGATGCGTGCAATTTTGGGAATGTGCATACTATTTCAGACAGAGGGAAGTGTCTAGCACGGTTCGAAAGCTTAATATCAGAAACTTAAAGATATTAAAGGTATTTTAATATTAATTGTAATTTGAAAAATATTTATATTCGGGACGAAAATTCTAATAGGGAAGATATCAGTAAACCATAAACTTTGATTTAACCTGTTCAGTAAAGATAATTCTTTTATAAAGAAAAATTAAGAATTTCAGTAAGTTGAACTCATTTAGGATTGTAAATTAAATTGTTAATAAATGTTATTTTATTTTCTCGAAACAAGGCTGATAATTTGTAATTATTTACCATCAATTGAAAAGATTAAATTAACAGAACTTCTAGAAATCTTGGGTTTGTACAGGCAGCATGTCCGTATGTAACAAGGTAAGATCTAGCAAGAAGTATTGTCGATACCCACAAATAAATTGTAATAAAATCAGCCTAAAAACATTAAAAATAAAGTAAACATATGAGTGGAGCAGGTCAAATCAATTACGCAAAATGTTATAAAACACAGTTCAAGCCGGTGTAAATATTCGTAAATAAATACCAAGTGAGTTTCAATAGCCTGCCTAAGTGTGAAATAATAACACTGACACACAAAAAAGTTCTTATATCCAAAAACTTGACATATGCTTCTCTATATACTTAAACGCGCTGAATTCGAACCTGAAGCCAGAATTGCGCCACCACCTTACAATTTGTTTTTAATCGAAAACAAACACCCTAAAATTTACAACTTGACGGTGGTTTCTCGCGATTTAAAAAAATGGCAGATGATGGCGCAATTCTGGGTTCAGATTCTGATTTATCGTATGTACTGGCGACTGATCGGTTTAATCTAGATTATTGGTTGCTTGGTTGGTTGTTAGTGATTCTGGGCACCTAGTACCCAGGGGCGTCAACTACTGAGGTCATTAGTCCCGTAAGTGTAGTGCATGTTTTTCTCCTCGTGAGGTGGAGGTGATCTTCCTCCGCTGGATGGCCGACCTACTGTCGGCTAACGGGGTTTCCCCAAACCAGGTATCTCCCACCAGCTGGGACCGCCCCAGCTGGCACAAGTGCTAAGTTCCCGACCGGGCTCCCAGAGTGAGTGGTAGTGTAGTGCATGTTAGTGTAAGTGTGTGTACGTAAGGGGTGAGGATACGACACGGAAGAGGAAGGAAAGATCGCGCGCAGTCCGTGGCCCATTTGTTAGGATATTGGTCCGACATTCCTCTGGTGTTGATTGGAGAAATCACGCAAAACTACCGATGAGAGCAGCCGGCCTCGAGAATTCTCCTCCAGACAGTGACTGAATTCGAACTAGCTGAAAAGCTAGTGCCGAAAATCCTACCGCCGTCGAGAATAGAACCTTGAACCTCCCGGTCAGAGGCACTGCAGTGACATCAGTTGATGCACTGAGCCGCCTCTCCCGCTATCTAGATTATTAATTGTAAAAAATGTAAATATGAAAATCATTTAGTTTCTGATATTTATTATTTACATGTTTTCGTTTAGTAGTAGTTACAAATTTGGTCCTCATTTAGAATTTAATTTCATTCACATGAATGAAAAATGAACTTTTGTGCAAATCGAATGTGTCATTTTCCTTCTGAAAACTTGTTTATATTTGTAAAATTAAAAATGATAGAACAAAAGACAATGAATATTTTTTCCATTTTAATGTAATTATCCTTAAGACATTTATGTGTTATTGTTTCTTTTATTGATATATAGTGCGTTTTTTTGTGGTAGAGAGAAACGTAAAGGGGTGAAGCAAATAATTCTTTTAAAAGGTGTCGATGAAACAAAAAGTTTGAGAATCCCTGCTATCAAGAATCTTTTTAACAGGTGCGCTTCGATCGCAATTTTGAGTGAACTGCGGACAATATTAAAAACAAATTCCTAAAGCATGGCTTCAATTTTTTTCAAAATTTTGTCTGGATAATGCGAAATGCCACACACATGCTAAATATACTAAACTAATTTTTATCCATCTCTGACGCCGTTAATATTTACATCGCGGGCGTTTGTCCATCAATGCATATGTGAATACAAATGATTCAAATAATTTCTTATCGAGGTTCTTGAAAACTCAAAAGATTTTTGTGAAAATGAGCTCAAATTTGCGCATACTCAGAAACGCCCAAACAACATTTTCAACAAAAACGTCACAAATTTTTCATTGATAATTTGCATAGAGGGCGAGGCTTTACTCTTCTGAATGTTTCATTGCTACTATTAGGGGATTAAAAAATTAAGAAACTGCAAAAAATGTATTTTAAGCACCAATAGATGGCAACTTGGAAGATGGTGGGCCAAAATCAAAACGCTAGACTACACAAAATTTATTTAATTAGCTCGAGAAAATGTGTCATTCTGTAGAATCTTGAGTTAGTTCTTCGTTGGTGAAAATTCATTGTTTGAATCAAATTACGTATCACGTTACGCATCAGGCATGCACCAACAGAATTGTGACACTTAAGAGTACATTCGCATCACTGACATTTGATATTCATGGTATTCTTGGTATGCAAAATATGCGAGTCGTTACGTAGTTCGTTTGAACCAAAAACTGTAAACTGAAACTTGTTCTGTAACATAATTCTTTACCCTTCACAAAAACATGTACACAAAAATGATAATTATTTACTTCGTTTGAATACTAACTTAATGCTTCATATGAAATATTGTAAATTAAAATGTGTATCTCTTCTAATAGGCATCATAGAACTGGAATGGAGATAGGAAACGAAACATTTGAATGTTGAATGACAAGATCTTTAAGAGGAATTCTTTCAAAAGCCACGGTCATTTCTGAGTCGGGATGACCATCCAAATACTACTGAAGTGTTATAAATGAAGATTACAACCGCATGGTTTCGAACTGCCTAACTGCAAATTGCAGGGCTTTTTCAGAGGTCAATGGGAATGCGCTGGTGGATAGAAGAATATCACTATCACCTTCTCAGCAGCAGAGGTCCAACTCCTTAACCACACCCACACTATTCCAAGCGTCTTCAGGGGTTTAATGGGGCTAGGACACTGGCTTCCGATTCCAAAATCTCAGTTCGCGGGTGCAGAAACGATTGAGGGGCAATGAATTGTCGAAGAGCGAAAATTTGTCACTGCCTTATGTAACTGTAGCATTACTCTGGTAGATGCTTGTTAGAATTAAATCCCCCTTCCAAACGTTACTCCATTTTTTACCAGCCAATCTGTACGAACATTACTAGCTAACAAGCCTTACATTACTATCGGACGCCCTTACTTCTTCTTCTTCTTTTTATTCTTCTTCTTTTTCCATCTTGTGGAGGAAAGTGAGAGTCATACGCGGGAACTTCAGGGGGCGCCCGTGGAGCACGCCTGCACGTAAACGTACCTACATCCACACCCGGAGTTTGGCTTCAAAGAACGTCTGGGTCGAATACTGTGCACAACTGAAGCCGTGGCCGAGGAACTGGCAGTGTCCCCACAAAATATCTCAGACGATAAGAAAAGTGCGATCGTGGAAAAGTGCGAGCTGAGGAGTCAGGTGGAAAACACGTAGGGTACATGTGGAGGTGCATGCGGTCCTTTTCGGATTATGGAAAATAAAATAAAAATAATATTACAGGACATTGTGATAGCTTTCATTTTAAATAAGACGTTTACGCTAGATTGTAAAATTTTCAATTTACAAGTGAAAACCTAAAAATGATACCTACATAGTCCTAGTACACTTCTCACCTGGTAGATCCGAAGACTTATATATGTTTATTTTGTATGGAAAACACGAACCCTGAAATCAAAAATTGCTTTCGATCATTTCCTTTACATTTATTTTGCGATCTTTCTTTGGCTGTATAATTTTAAGGAAAATAACACCTACGAGTTGGCAACCATTTTGAATTTTTCTGTGACTTTTTTGTATTTCAATCATATTACTTTCAAGAACATTATCTTTTTTTGTTTATTCTGGCAATTTTTAAAATGACTCATCGTAACATTAACCACTGCGAAAGAAGAGGTAACAAATGAATGAGATCCGTACCATCTAATTTCGTATTTTGAAAGCTGCTATCTTTCGACGTTTTGAGGGACTATCCATATATAAGTTCTCACTAACGGCGCTAGGATGCGCAACCTGTTCGCTGTGGGAATCAAACACCGAGTAAGCGGGGGGACTACCGTGAAATCTATGAAATTGGACACTGGACGAGTACAGGTTTTTGTAACATACATGGATTCTGGTTTGTGAATCAAACTAAATTGCTTACAAATAATTAGCTCTTTTAAATTATTAGGTTATTAAGTCCTTCAGAAGAAAATACGTTTTTCTAGAAATATACCATTGCATGGAAACCGCATATACCAGTGCATTAAAAGTTATTTTCGCTCGCAAGCACTTATTAAAATGCTGGTCATGCCAATGAATGAGCGCAACATTTGACGTTCGTGAACACATCGTCCTTGTAGGTGAGCTAGCGATATTTTTACTCCTTCATTGCATAACTTCATAATTCAACTATAATTGTTAGAGCTTTGAGTAGAGCATGATTTTCAAAATATTCAATTAATGAGTATTTGGAAAATCATGCTCTACATAAACCTGGAAGCTGCCCGCTCGAGTTGCATTAGACACTGAATTTTTATTTCCTTTCGTTTCTCTTAAAATTTTATTTCCGCATAATCACATATACAGGAGTGAGTACATTCCTGACCGTAAATGGACTTACCGATAAGGTGTGAAAAATCTATGAAAATCAATGATCCACCTTACTTGGGAGAAGATACGATGTATTTTTTTTTACATATGAAGATAAGGTATTATGCACAAAATCTAATAAGTTATGTTGAGAAGAATTAAGGGTTAATTATTGAACAGTAGTAACAAATTTTTAAAAGACCTTTAACGTATAAAAAGTAATGATTTTGAAAAATATTACATGATGCTAATTTTTTAATTAAAGACTGTGAAAAGTGGTGCCAGGGGGGGGGGAGGAGGATAATTCATTTTCACTCGACCATAGTTGGGAATTAATATTAAAATAAATATTTATTAGTCTAATTACTTACTGATATATTATGTCTAAGCTGTTGGCCCTTGAAATGGACTACTGGCGTCGAAGTTGCTGTTACAGCAGACGTGACAGAATGAGGAACGAAGAAATAAGAAAGAAAATGTAAAGAAATATATCCTTGATGAAATAGAGAAAAAGCAAATCGTTTGATATGGTCACGTTATGCGAATGACAGACGAAAGATGGCCAAAACGAGTCCTGCAATGGGTACCGATAGAAAGACCCAGACTTGCATGGCAGCAGGGAGTGAGAGAGGGTATGGCGGCAAGAGAAATGCAGGAAGATCTGTGGTGTGGAGACTGAGAGCGAAGACACGGCGACAGCTGTGGAGCAACTCCGTATATATATATATATATATATATATATATATATATATATATATATATATATATATATCACTGATATAATATATAAAAGATGTTCGATATTATATATATCGAACATCTTTTATGCTTGCGGTGCTTTCGGTGGGGATGGAGATGACAATGTCCTTTTTTGACGTACTAGTTGTGCTGCTCCGATTGCGTAACATTTATCTTCATCTTTAACACTAAAATAAGATTTGAACGCTATAGTGGTATGTCCGCAACAAAGCGTCAGAGTTTTTGCGATGCAATTGGGCATGGCGACGATTGCGAATTTGCTGGGAACTTCCGAAAAGCAATGAAATACGAAATTATCCCTTGTGGTTAATAAAGGCTGTAATAATAGAAGTCCTAAACGATGAAACAGTAACTCCTTATCTAAACTAAGACGCAGAAAAAAATCTACGCTGGGGACAGTCAATGACTCCCTCGTCCCCATTGCTATATTTTTCTTATTGATTTGTGCGAGTGAGGTGATAAAACAAAAATAAATCCTTTCTCCCTTTCGAGTAACTATATTGATAGTACAAAAAAAGTAAATAGTCCTATTAATAACTTTGGATCTTTTCCGTTACACGTCTACCAGTTCATTAGACGAGAAATTCAGTTCCTTTGACACGAAAAATTTCGTTCACTTTAAAGGAATCGGTTCTCTGCAATGTGAACAGATAAACGTTGTGATATCAGTCAATCAACATTTACGCGGTTTAAACGTTAGTTTTACACACACTCATCGTATTATTACAATTTAATAGTAATTTTATTACTATATTACTAATTTATTAGTGCTCTACTGCCGCTCTGAAACCCCACGCTAACTTATGTATTATTTATACGCACAATATGACTAATTTTACATGACTAGTTGGAAGTTTATGATGGACACTCTTTCTTTGATCAAGTGAACTGATTATTCGTATTTTTCACGCTAGATATGTAATTTTATTGCCAAAGTTATTTTATAACCATTTTGACACCAAGTGGTCCGCTTTATTATTATTATTATTATTATTATTATTATTATTATTATTATTATTATTATTATTATTATTATTATTATTCAATTTTGTTCAATATTAAATATAATATCTATATAATATTAAATTATTCAATTTTAACATCTTAAAAACAATTAATTGTTTACAAATGTTTTAAAATAGGCATTTATTGAATATTGATAAAATATGCCATTTATCGACACTATCCAAGAAATCCTAGAATTTTTTCTTACCGGTTGACAACAGATTTATTAACGAAAATTAGTCGTAAATGCAATATCTTTAATAACCACACGGCTCCATATATTATTTCCAGAATTTATGAAGCGTCCATAACCTCATGATGTTATCAAAATATCTTACATACAAACAATTAAACAGTACGTACTTTCTCGTCCGCTTAAACAGTACTTACTTTCTCGCCTTTAGTAATATTTAAATAATACTATTTATACCGCAATCTCTCTCCGAATTATAACGCGAAGAAACCAACTGTCTGGAATTACTTTCAGGAATCACAGTCAATTTAGACCGGGTGATTATTTTGTCACCAAATTACACAAAAATACTCTTAATTAAAAAAAAATTCATCATAACCTTATTTGAAGATGTTTTTGATAAACACATTTTATGAAGACAAAAAATTGTATCTTCACAATTGCAGTTGTAGGAACACGCCGAAACAATTTTAACTTTTTCAAATTTTCTTAAAATCAGACATTTGAACGAACATGAGACCAGCCCCATTCTCTTAAACGTTCTGCACACTATCCAATAACCAAGTTTAATAAAAAACGATGGAGCTATTATTTTTAAAATGTCCCAGGAGCTTCATGTAAAGTATCCCTCAAAATTAAAATATCGATTTCAAATTCAAATGACCGTAGCATCAGCGATTGGGGAATAACAATTTTAGAAAACATCGACTAAACGGTTTAGCCGCTAGCGTTGTTAACGGACTGAACGACGGACAGACAGGCATTTTTCCATCATTCGATTTTTCGGTATCAACTCGGACGGACCCACAAAACATGGATTATGAATACACCGTTTGTTAGATTACTTTTTTTTAAAAATTTGGCAACTGAATTTATCTAGTTTTTCGTTACCAGGGTACTGTAATAAGAGTTTTTCTTCCGAAAATTCGCCATTTTTTCGCGCATTACCAAACTTTCTCTCTACCGCGGTAGCGAGAAAGTAAAAAGTCCCTAGAAAAAGAACTATTCGACGAAATACAACAAAATCCACAGATTACTTTAAATTAATCTTTGGATTTTTAGTAAAATTATTTTTTAATGAAATTAGAATTCTATTGTAATAAAAGAATATTGTTTAATTCCTTAGACTTGTTGATGTTAAAACCGCACAAAGTTTTAAAAAGCAGCAATTTACTGACACAATTAAAAAGAATCCTAGAATTTTTTTCTTACCGGCGGACTACGGAGTTACTAACAATAATTTCTTAGGAGTACTTCATATTTAGTGATGGCAAAATGCCAGAATTAATTACTTGTCGCAATTTTTTTTTAAAATTATGCTTTATTTAGAAGGTCGCATGAACTACTAGGTCATTAGCGACCACATTCAAAATACAGTATATACAGTGTACAACAGAGCATACAACAAAATTTAAAATTAAACCACCAATATATAATTTGTCAATATATGTAACTTTACATGAGGACAATTAACAATCATATTCAACAGCAACATAATATAAACAGAGAACATCACCAAAAAACATGTTGGGCATTACTATACATTATTTGATAATACAATATTTGACAATATTGGTGTTTAACAGATTTTTAGTTTCTTACAGCTTATTGATAAGGTTAATTTCCTTTAAAAATTTAAAGACATTTTCAATGTGGTGTTTGTTGTTAAGGATTTCTGGGAGAGTGAGAGGTATTGCATATTTTTTGCGGATATCTTTGTAAGTGGGACAGAACAATAATATGTGTGGTATAGAGAGGGCAGATTGACATTGGTCACAGTTTTTTTGTATTTCTTTTGTTAGTAAATGCTGATGGGTGAGTTTGGAATGGTCAATTCTTAAACGGGTGAGCACAGTTTGATATTTTCTCTTGTGAAGGTAAGGAAGGTGGTCATCGAAGATACTTTTCCTGATCTGATGTAGTAGGGTTGGTGATCTTGTCCATTCAGTATTCCAAACATCCTTACTTCTTTGATGAAGTTCTTTTTTGATGTCATTGTGGGAGACTGCATGCTCTTCCAAAGGTGAATTAATAGAGTCTTTAGCTGCTTCATCAACTAATATATTTCCGGCAATACCTCGGTGCGATGGTATCCAAATGAGAATTACTTCCTTATTGATGTGTAATAAGTCATAATATAAGTTAGCTATTTCATTTACTATAGGTTCCTGGTTTTCAGTATTACTTAAACTTACTAGCACACTTTTGGAATCTGTAAAAATAACAAATTTGTCTTCGGTTTGTTCTTGAATATATTTGAAGGCAAGAAGAATGGCGTATGCTTCACAATAAAAAATAGAGCAATAATCATTTAGCCTTGATGGTAATAGTGTCTCTTTAATTTGTACTGCACAGCCAGCTCCGATCTCTTTACGGGAGCCATCGGTGAAGATGTGCGTATATCCAATGTATTTGTTATAGATTTCGTTGAAGTAGGCTTGGTAAATTAACGTATTAGTTACCTTTTTTGGAAGATCATTAAGGCTGATGTTGATATTTATTAGGGAAGGAATCCATGGAGGTCTTTTTTTAACCGTGGTAGTTCGAACAGTAGGAAATGTGAAGTGAATTTCTTCAAGATACTGGTTCAGGAGATAATAAACTGGTTTAGGAGCATACTTTTTCTCTGTATACTTTTCGTAATATTTTCTGGAGAAAACATTCTTATAAACAGGGTTATTAGGAGTGGATGATATTTTACAGGCACAAGAAAAGCATAGTTTTCTTCTTCTGATGTGAAGAGGTTCTTCATTGGATTCCGCAAGAATACTCGAAATTGGACTCGTTCGATATGCGCCAATGGCAAATCTTAACCCGGCTGAGTGGACTGGATTAAGACTATTTAATATTGTTGGCCTAGCTGACTGGTAAATAATTGCTCCATAGTCTATCTTAGAACGAATGAGAGCTTTGTATGTTGATAGTATAACATTTCTGTCGGCTCCCCACGATGCTGATGAAATGGCTTTTAATACATTTATTCTTCGAAGGCATTTAGCTTTCAAATTCTTAATATGTGGTATCCATGTTAGTTTACTATCAAATAATATTCCTAGAATTTTGATTAGGCTAGAACATTTAAGTTGTTGTGGTCCTATTGTAAGTTTTAGCTGATCCGATAAGTTACCCCTTTTATTGAAGACTATACATTCAGATTTGGATTTAGATATCTTGAAACCTGTCGTATTGGACCAATCTTGAAGTTCTTTTAAAGTAATTTGAAGCAGTTCTTGAGATGTTTTAATATTTTTTCCACTTAATGTTATAGTGATATCATCTGCAAACAAATATACTTTCACTGGTCGATGGATATGGTTCGTGATATCATTTATGGCAATCAAGAATAGTAGTACACTAAGCACAGATCCTTGAGGCACTCCGTTCTTTATTGTATATTTGTTCGAAAAAATATTCTTGAATTTAACTTGTAAAGAT